>CAMPDV010005630.1:0-25407 GCA_946699065.1 Loxodes magnus | reverse complement strand
CTTTTCAAAATACTCATAACTCCTCTTATCTCAAAGGATACTCAATAAAACTGAAATTATATCTTCTTTTCTTACTTTACTTCTTCACTTTTCAAAATACTTATGACTCCTCTTATCTCAAAGCATACTCAATAAAACTGAAATTCTATCTTCTTTTCTTACTTTACTTCCTCACTTTTCAAAATACTTATAACTCCTCTTATCTCAAAGCATACTCAATAAAACTGAAATTCTATCTTCTTTTCTTACTTTACTTCCTCACTTTTCAAAATACTTATAACTCCTCTTATCTCAAAGTTTTAGTAACTCTAAATTCTGAAATTCTATCTTCTTTTCTTACTTTACTTCTTCACTTTTATAAATACTTATAACTCCTCTTATCTCAAAGTTTTAGTAACTCTAAAATCTGAAATTATATCTTCTTTTCTTACTTTACTTCTTCACTTTTCAAAATACTCATAACTCCTCTTATCTCAAAGCATACTCAATAAAACTGAAATTCTATCTTCTTTTCTTACTTTACTTCCTCACTTTTCAAAATACTTATAACTCCTCTTATCTCAAAGGATACTCAATAAAACTGAAATTCTATCTTCTTTTCTTACTTTACTTCCTCACTTTTCAAAATACTTATAACTACTCTCATCTCAAAGTTTTAGTAACTCTAAAATCTGAAATTCTATCTTCTTTTCTTACTTTGCTTCTTCACTTTTCAAAATACTTATAACTCCTCTTATCTCAAAGTTTTAGTAACTCTAAAATCTGAAATTATATCTTCTTTTCTTACTTTACTTCTTCACTTTTCAAAATACTCATAACTCCTCTTATCTCAAAGCATACTCAATAAAACTGAAATTCTATCTTCTTTTCTTACTTTACTTCCTCACTTTTCAAAATACTTATAACTCCTCTTATCTCAAAGTTTTAGTAACTCTAAAATCTGAAATTATATCTTCTTTTCTTACTTTACTTCTTCACTTTTCAAAATACTCATAACTCCTCTTATCTCAAAGCATACTCAATAAAACTGAAATTATATCTTCTTTTCTTACTTTACTTCTTCACTTTTCAAAATACTCATAACTCCTCTTATCTCAAAGCATACTCAATAAAACTGAAATTCTATCTTCTTTTCTTACTTTACTTCCTCACTTTTCAAAATACTTATAACTCCTCTTATCTCAAAGTTTTAGTAACTCTAAAATCTGAAATTCTATCTTCTTTTCTTACTTTGCTTCTTCACTTTTCAAAATACTTATAACTCCTCTCATCTCAAAGTTTTAGTAACTCTAAAAGCAGAAATTCTATCTTCTTTTCTTACTTTACTTCTTCACTTTTCTAAATACTTATAACTCCTCTTATCTCAAAGCATACTCAATAAAACTGAAATTCTATCTTCTTTTCTTACTTTACTTCCTCACTTTTCAAAATACTTATAACTCCTCTTATCTCAAAGGATACTCAATAAAACTGAAATTCTATCTTCTTTTCTTACTTTACTTCCTCACTTTTCAAAATACTTATAACTCCTCTCATCTCAAAGTTTTAGTAACTCTAAAATCTGAAATTCTATCTTCTTTTCTTACTTTACTTCTTCACTTTTCAAAATACTTATAACTCCTCGTATCTCAAAGTTTTAGTAACTCTAAAAGCAAAATTATATCTTCTTTTCTTACTTTACTTCTTCACTTTTCAAAATACTTATAACTACTCTCATCTCAAAGTTTTAGTAACTCTAAAAGCTGAAATTCTATCTTCTTTTCTTACTTTATTTCTTCACTTTTCAAAATACTTATAACTCCTCTTATCTCAAAGCATACTCAATAAAACTAAAATTATATCTTCTTTTCTTACTTTACTTCTTCACTTTTCTAAATACTTATAACTCCTCTTATCTCAAAGTTTTAGTAACTCTAAAATCTGAAATTATATCTTCTTTTCTTACTTTACTTCTTCACTTTTCAAAATACTCATAACTCCTCTTATCTCAAAGGATACTCAATAAAACTGAAATTATATCTTCTTTTCTTACTTTACTTCCTCACTTTTCAAAATACTTATAACTCCTCGTATCTCAAAGTTTTAGTAACTCTAAAAGCAAAATTATATCTTCTTTTCTTACTTTACTTCTTCACTTTTCTAAATACTTATAACTCCTCTTATCTCAAAGTTTTAGTAACTCTAAAAGCAGAAATTCTATCTTCTTTTCTTACTTTACTTCTTCACTTTTCAAAATACTTATAACTCCTCTTATCTCAAAGCATACTCAATAAAACTGAAATTCTATCTTCTTTTCTTACTTTACTTCTTCACTTTTCAAAATACTTATAACTCCTCTTATCTCAAAGCATACTCAATAAAACTGAAATTCTATCTTCTTTTCTTACTTTACTTCTTCACTTTTCAAAATACTTATAACTCCTCTTATCTCAAAGTTTTAGTAACTCTAAAAGCTGAAATTATATCTTCTTTTCTTACTTTACTTCCTCACTTTTCAAAATACTTATGACTCCTCTTATCTCAAAGTTTTAGTAACTCTAAAAGCAGAAATTCTATCTTCTTTTCTTACTTTACTTCTTCACTTTTCTAAATACTTATAACTCCTCTTATCTCAAAGCATACTCAATAAAACTGAAATTCTATCTTCTTTTCTTACTTTACTTCTTCACTTTTCAAAATACTTATAACTCCTCTTATCTCAAAGCATACTCAATAAAACTGAAATTCTATCTTCTTTTCTTACTTTACTTCTTCACTTTTCTAAATACTTATAACTCCTCTTATCTCAAAGGATACTCAATAAAACTGAAATTCTATCTTCTTTTCTTACTTTACTTCTTCACTTTTCAAAATACTTATAACTCCTCTTATCTCAAAGCATACTCAATAAAACTGAAATTCTATCTTCTTTTCTTACTTTACTTCTTCACTTTTCTAAATACTTATAACTCCTCTTATCTCAAAGCATACTCAATAAAACTGAAATTCTATCTTCTTTTCTTACTTTACTTCCTCACTTTTCAAAATACTTATAACTCCTCTTATCTCAAAGGATACTCAATAAAACTGAAATTCTATCTTCTTTTCTTACTTTACTTCCTCACTTTTCAAAATACTTATAACTCCTCTCATCTCAAAGTTTTAGTAACTCTAAAATCTGAAATTCTATCTTCTTTTCTTACTTTACTTCTTCACTTTTCAAAATACTTATAACTCCTCGTATCTCAAAGTTTTAGTAACTCTAAAAGCAGAAATTCTATCTTCTTTTCTTACTTTACTTCTTCACTTTTCTAAATACTTATAACTACTCTCATCTCAAAGTTTTAGTAACTCTAAAATCTGAAATTCTATCTTCTTTTCTTACTTTACTTCTTCACTTTTCAAAATACTTATAACTCCTCGTATCTCAAAGTTTTAGTAACTCTAAAAGCAAAATTATATCTTCTTTTCTTACTTTACTTCTTCACTTTTCAAAATACTTATAACTACTCTCATCTCAAAGTTTTAGTAACTCTAAAAGCAAAATTATATCTTCTTTTCTTACTTTACTTCTTCACTTTTCAAAATACTTATAACTACTCTCATCTCAAAGTTTTAGTAACTCTAAAATCTGAAATTCGATCTTCTTTTCTTACTTTACTTCTTCACTTTTCAAAATACTTATAACTCCTCTCATCTCAAAGTTATAGTAACTCTAAAAGCAAAATTATATCTTCTTTTCTTACTTTACTTCTTCACTTTTCTAAATACTTATAACTACTCTCATCTCAAAGTTTTAGTAACTCTAAAATCTGAAATTCTATCTTCTTTTCTTACTTTACTTCTTCACTTTTCAAAATACTTATAACTCCTCGTATCTCAAAGTTTTAGTAACTCTAAAAGCAAAATTATATCTTCTTTTCTTACTTTACTTCTTCACTTTTCAAAATACTTATAACTCCTCTTATCTCAAAGTTTTAGTAACTCTAAAAGCAAAATTATATCTTCTTTTCTTACTTTACTTCTTCACTTTTCAAAATACTTATAACTACTCTCATCTCAAAGTTTTAGTAACTCTAAAATCTGAAATTCTATCTTCTTTTCTTACTTTACTTCTTCACTTTTCAAAATACTTATAACTCCTCTCATCTCAAAGTTATAGTAACTCTAAAAGCAAAATTATATCTTCTTTTCTTACTTTACTTCTTCACTTTTCAAAATACTTATAACTACTCTCATCTCAAAGTTTTAGTAACTCTAAAAGCTGAAATTCTATCTTCTTTTCTTACTTTATTTCTTCACTTTTCAAAATACTTATAACTCCTCTTATCTCAAAGCATACTCAATAAAACTAAAATTATATCTTCTTTTCTTACTTTACTTCTTCACTTTTCTAAATACTTATAACTCCTCTTATCTCAAAGTTTTAGTAACTCTAAAATCTGAAATTATATCTTCTTTTCTTACTTTACTTCTTCACTTTTCAAAATACTCATAACTCCTCTTATCTCAAAGGATACTCAATAAAACTGAAATTATATCTTCTTTTCTTACTTTACTTCTTCACTTTTCTAAATACTTATAACTCCTCTTATCTCAAAGTTTTAGTAACTCTAAAAGCAGAAATTCTATCTTCTTTTCTTACTTTACTTCTTCACTTTTCAAAATACTTATAACTCCTCTTATCTCAAAGCATACTCAATAAAACTGAAATTCTATCTTCTTTTCTTACTTTACTTCTTCACTTTTCAAAATACTTATAACTCCTCTTATCTCAAAGCATACTCAATAAAACTGAAATTCTATCTTCTTTTCTTACTTTACTTCTTCACTTTTCAAAATACTTATAACTCCTCTTATCTCAAAGTTTTAGTAACTCTAAAAGCTGAAATTATATCTTCTTTTCTTACTTTACTTCCTCACTTTTCAAAATACTTATGACTCCTCTTATCTCAAAGTTTTAGTAACTCTAAAAGCAGAAATTCTATCTTCTTTTCTTACTTTACTTCTTCACTTTTCTAAATACTTATAACTCCTCTTATCTCAAAGGATACTCAATAAAACTGAAATTCTATCTTCTTTTCTTACTTTACTTCTTCACTTTTCAAAATACTTATAACTCCTCTTATCTCAAAGCATACTCAATAAAACTGAAATTCTATCTTCTTTTCTTACTTTACTTCCTCACTTTTCAAAATACTTATAACTCCTCTCATCTCAAAGTTTTAGTAACTCTAAAATCTGAAATTCTATCTTCTTTTCTTACTTTACTTCTTCACTTTTCAAAATACTTATAACTCCTCTTATCTCAAAGTTTTAGTAACTCTAAAAGCAGAAATTCTATCTTCTTTTCTTACTTTACTTCTTCACTTTTCTAAATACTTATAACTACTCTTATCTCAAAGTTTTAGTAACTCTAAAATCTGAAATTCTATCTTCTTTTCTTACTTTACTTCTTCACTTTTCAAAATACTTATAACTCCTCTTATCTCAAAGCATACTCAATAAAACTGAAATTCTATCTTCTTTTCTTACTTTATTTCTTCACTTTTCAAAATACTTATAACTCCTCTTATCTCAAAGCATACTCAATAAAACTAAAATTATATCTTCTTTTCTTACTTTACTTCTTCACTTTTCTAAATACTTATAACTCCTCTTATCTCAAAGTTTTAGTAACTCTAAAATCTGAAATTCTATCTTCTTTTCTTACTTTACTTCTTCACTTTTCAAAATACTTATAACTCCTCTTATCTCAAAGTTTTAGTAACTCTAAAAGCAGAAATTCTATCTTCTTTTCTTACTTTACTTCTTCACTTTTCTAAATACTTATAACTACTCTTATCTCAAAGGATACTCAATAAAACTGAAATTCTATCTTCTTTTCTTACTTTACTTCCTCACTTTTCAAAATACTTATAACTCCTCTTATCTCAAAGTTTTAGTAACTCTAAAATCTGAAATTCTATCTTCTTTTCTTACTTTGCTTCTTCACTTTTCAAAATACTTATAACTCCTCTTATCTCAAAGCATACTCAATAAAACTAAAATTATATCTTCTTTTCTTACTTTACTTCTTCACTTTTCTAAATACTTATAACTCCTCTTATCTCAAAGTTTTAGTAACTCTAAAATCTGAAATTCTATCTTCTTTTCTTACTTTACTTCTTCACTTTTCAAAATACTTATAACTCCTCTTATCTCAAAGTTTTAGTAACTCTAAAATCTGAAATTCTATCTTCTTTTCTTACTTTACTTCTTCACTTTTCAAAATACTTATAACTCCTCTTATCTCAAAGTTTTAGTAACTCTAAAATCTGAAATTCTATCTTCTTTTCTTACTTTACTTCTTCACTTTTCAAAATACTTATAACTCCTCGTATCTCAAAGTTTTAGTAACTCTAAAAGCAAAATTATATCTTCTTTTCTTACTTTACTTCTTCACTTTTCAAAATACTTATAACTCCTCTTATCTCAAAGCATACTCAATAAAACTGAAATTCTATCTTCTTTTCTTACTTTACTTCTTCACTTTTCAAAATACTTATAACTCCTCTTATCTCAAAGTTTTAGTAACTCTAAAAGCAAAATTATATCTTCTTTTCTTACTTTACTTCTTCACTTTTCAAAATACTTATAACTACTCTCATCTCAAAGTTTTAGTAACTCTAAAAGCTGAAATTCTATCTTCTTTTCTTACTTTATTTCTTCACTTTTCAAAATACTTATAACTCCTCTTATCTCAAAGCATACTCAATAAAACTAAAATTATATCTTCTTTTCTTACTTTACTTCCTCACTTTTCAAAATACTTATAACTCCTCTTATCTCAAAGCATACTCAATAAAACTAAAATTATATCTTCTTTTCTTACTTTACTTCCTCACTTTTCAAAATACTTATAACTCCTCTTATCTCAAAGGATACTAAATAAAACTAAAATTATATCTTCTTTTCTTACTTTACTTCTTCACTTTTCAAAATACTTATAACTCCTCTTATCTCAAAGTTTTAGTAACTCTAAAATCTGAAATTATATCTTCTTTTCTTACTTTACTTCCTCACTTTTCAAAATACTTATAACTCCTCTCATCTCAAAGTTTTAGTAACTCTAAAAGCAGAAATTCTATCTTCTTTTCTTACTTTACTTCTTCACTTTTCAAAATACTTATAACTCCTCTTATCTCAAAGTTTTAGTAACTCTAAAAGCAGAAATTCTATCTTCTTTTCTTACTTTACTTCCTCACTTTTCAAAATACTTATAACTCCTCTTATCTCAAAGCATACTCAATAAAAGCAGTAATTATATCTTCTTTTCTTACTTTACTTCCTCACTTTTCAAAATACTTATAACTCCTCTTATCTCAAAGCATACTCAATAAAACTAAAATTATATCTTCTTTTCTTACTTTACTTCTTCACTTTTCAAAATACTTATAACTCCTCTTATCTCAAAGTTTTAGTAACTCTAAAATCTGAAATTCTATCTTCTTTTCTTACTTTACTTCTTCACTTTTCAAAATACTTATAACTCCTCTTATCTCAAAGGATACTCAATAAAACTGAAATTATATCTTCTTTTCTTACTTTACTTCCTCACTTTTCAAAATACTTATAACTCCTCGTATCTCAAAGTTTTAGTAACTCTAAAAGCAAAATTATATCTTCTTTTCTTACTTTACTTCTTCACTTTTCTAAATACTTATAACTCCTCTTATCTCAAAGTTTTAGTAACTCTAAAAGCAGAAATTCTATCTTCTTTTCTTACTTTACTTCTTCACTTTTCAAAATACTTATAACTCCTCTTATCTCAAAGCATACTCAATAAAACTGAAATTGAAATTCTATCTTCTTTTCTTACTTTACTTCTTCACTTTTCAAAATACTTATAACTCCTCTTATCTCAAAGTTTTAGTAACTCTAATAGCTGAAATTATATCTTCTTTTCTTACTTTACTTCCTCACTTTTCAAAATACTTATGACTCCTCTTATCTCAAAGTTTTAGTAACTCTAAAATCTGAAATTCTATCTTCTTTTCTTACTTTACTTCTTCACTTTTCTAAATACTTATAACTCCTCTTATCTCAAAGCATACTCAATAAAAGCTGAAATTCTATCTTCTTTTCTTACTTTACTTCTTCACTTTTCAAAATACTTATGACTCCTCTTATCTCAAAGCATACTCAATAAAACTGAAATTATATCTTCTTTTCTTACTTTACTTCCTCACTTTTCAAAATACTTATAACTCCTCTCATCTCAAAGTTTTAGTAACTCTAAAACTTCTATCTTCTTTTCTTACTTTACTTCCTCACTTTTCAAAACTTATAATCCTCTTATCTCAAAGGATACTTAAAACTGAAATTATATCTTCTTTTCTTACTTTACTTCCTCACTTTTCAAAATACTTATAACTCCTCGTATCTCAAAGTTTTAGTAACTCTAAAAGCAAAATTATATCTTCTTTTCTTACTTTACTTCTTCACTTTTCTAAATACTTATAACTCCTCTTATCTCAAAGTTTTAGTAACTCTAAAAGCTGAAATTCTATCTTCTTTTCTTACTTTACTTCTTCACTTTTCAAAATACTTATAACTCCTCTTATCTCAAAGGATACTCAATAAAACTGAAATTATATCTTCTTTTCTTACTTTACTTCCTCACTTTTCAAAATACTTATAACTCCTCGTATCTCAAAGTTTTAGTAACTCTAAAAGCAAAATTCTTCTTTTCTTACTTTTTCTTCACTTTTCTAAATACTTATAACTCCTCTTATCTCAAAGTTTTAGTAACTCTAAAATCAGAAATTCTATCTTCTTTTCTTACTTTACTTCTTCACTTTTCAAATACTTATAACTCCTCTTATCTCAAAGCATACTCAATAAAACTGAAATTCTATCTTCTTTTCTTACTTTACTTCTTCACTTTTCAAAATACTTATAACTCCTCTTATCTCAAAGTTTTAGTAACTCTAAAAGCTGAAATTCTATCTTCTTTTCTTACTTTACTTCCTCACTTTTCAAAATACTTATAACTCCTCTTATCTCAAAGTTTTAGTAACTCTAAAATCTGAAATTCTATCTTCTTTTCTTACTTTACTTCCTCACTTTTCTAAATACTTATAACTCCTCTTATCTCAAAGTTTTAGTAACTCTAAAATCTGAAATTCTATCTTCTTTTCTTACTTTACTTCTTCACTTTTCAAAATACTTATAACTCCTCTTATCTCAAAGCAAAGGATACTCAATAAAACTGAAATTCTATCTTCTTTTCTTACTTTACTTCTTCACTTTTCAAAATACTTATAACTCCTCTTATCTCAAAGCATACTCAATAAAACTGAAATTATATCTTCTTTTCTTACTTTACTTCCTCACTTTTCAAAATACTTATAACTCCTCTCATCTCAAAGTTTTAGTAACTCTAAAATCTGAAATTCTATCTTCTTTTCTTACTTTACTTCTTCACTTTTCAAAATACTTATAACTCCTCTTATCTCAAAGTTTTAGTAACTCTAAAAGCTGAAATTCTATCTTCTTTTCTTACTTTACTTCTTCACTTTTCAAAATACTTATAACTCCTCTTATCTCAAAGTTTTAGTAACTCTAAAACTGAAATTCTATCTTCTTTTCTTACTTTACTTCTTCACTTTTCAAAATACTTATAACTCCTCTTATCTCAAAGTTTTAGTAACTCTAAAATCTGAAATTCTATCTTCTTTTCTTACTTTACTTCTTCACTTTTCAAAATACTTATAACTCCTCTCATCTCAAAGTTTTAGTAACTCTAAAAGCAGAAATTCTATCTTCTTTTCTTACTTTACTTCTTCACTTTTCTAAATACTTATAACTCCTCTTATCTCAAAGTTTTAGTAACTCTAAAAACTGAAATTATATCTTCTTTTCTTACTTTACTTCTTCACTTTTCAAAATACTTATAACTCCTCTTATCTCAAAGTTTTAGTAACTCTAAAATCTGAAATTCTATCTTCTTTTCTTACTTTACTTCTTCACTTTTCAAAATACTTATAACTCCTCTTATCTCAAAGTTTTAGTAACTCTAAAATCTGAAATTCTATCTTCTTTTCTTACTTTACTTCTTCACTTTTCAAAATACTTATAACTCCTCTTATCTCAAAGTTTTAGTAACTCTAAAAGCAAAATTATATCTTCTTTTCTTACTTTACTTCTTCACTTTTCAAAATACTTATAACTCCTCTTATCTCAAAGTTTTAGTAACTCTAAAATCTGAAATTCTATCTTCTTTTCTTACTTTACTTCTTCACTTTTCAAAATACTTATAACTCCTCTCATCTCAAAGTTTTAGTAACTCTAAAAGCAAAATTATATCTTCTTTTCTTACTTTACTTCTTCACTTTTCAAAATACTTATAACTCCTCTCATCTCAAAGTTTTAGTAACTCTAAAAGCTGAAATTCTATCTTCTTTTCTTACTTTATTTCTTCACTTTTCAAAATACTTATAACTCCTCTTATCTCAAAGCATACTCAATAAAACTAAAATTATATCTTCTTTTCTTACTTTACTTCTCACTTTTCAAAATACTTATAACTCCTCTTATCTCAAAGTTTTAGTAACTCTAAAATCTGAAATTCTATCTTCTTTTCTTACTTTACTTCTTCACTTTTCTAAATACTTATAACTCCTCTTATCTCAAAGCATACTCAATAAAACTGAAATTCTATCTTCTTTTCTTACTTTACTTCCTCACTTTTCAAAATACTTATAACTCCTCTTATCTCAAAGTTTTAGTAACTCTAAAAGCTGAAATTATATCTTCTTTTCTTACTTTACTTCCTCACTTTTCAAAATACTTATAACTCCTCTTATCTCAAAGTTTTAGTAACTCTAAAATCTGAAATTCTATCTTCTTTTCTTACTTTACTTCCTCACTTTTCAAAATACTTATAACTCCTCTTATCTCAAAGCATACTCAATAAAACTGAAATTCTATCTTCTTTTCTTACTTTACTTCTTCACTTTTCAAAATACTTATAACTCCTCTCATCTCAAAGTTTTAGTAACTCTAAAAGCTGAAATTCTATCTTCTTTTCTTACTTTGCTTCCTCACTTTTCAAAATACTTATAACTACTCTCATCTCAAAGTTTTAGTAACTCTAAAATCTGAAATTCTATCTTCTTTTCTTACTTTACTTCTTCACTTTTCTAAATACTTATAACTCCTCTTATCTCAAAGTTTTAGTAACTCTAAAAGCTAGAAATTCTATCTTCTTTTCTTACTTTACTTCTTCACTTTTCAAAATACTTATAACTCCTCTTATCTCAAAGTTTTAGTAACTCTAAAAGCTGAAATTATATCTTCTTTTCTTACTTTACTTCTTCACTTTTCAAAATACTTATAACTCCTCTTATCTCAAAGTTTTAGTAACTCAATAAAATCTGAAATTCTATCTTCTTTTCTTACTTTACTTCTTCACTTTTCAAAATACTTATAACTCCTCTTATCTCAAAGTTTTAGTAACTCTAAAATCTGAAATTCTATCTTCTTTTCTTACTTTACTTCTTCACTTTTCAAAATACTTATAACTCCTCTTATCTCAAAGTTTTAGTAACTCTAAAATCTGAAATTCTATCTTCTTTTCTTACTTTACTTCTTCACTTTTCAAAATACTTATAACTCCTCTTATCTCAAAGGATACTCAATAAAACTGAAATTCTATCTTCTTTTCTTACTTTACTTCTTCACTTTTCAAAATACTTATAACTCCTCTTATCTCAAAGTTTTAGTAACTCTAAAAGCTGAAATTCTATCTTCTTTTCTTACTTTATTTCTTCACTTTTCAAAATACTTATAACTCCTCTTATCTCAAAGTTTTAGTAACTCTAAAAGCAGAAATTCTATCTTCTTTTCTTACTTTACTTCTTCACTTTTCTAAATACTTATAACTCCTCTTATCTCAAAGTTTTAGTAACTCTAAAATCTGAAATTATATCTTCTTTTCTTACTTTACTTCTTCACTTTTCAAAATACTTATAACTCCTCTTATCTCAAAGTTTTAGTAACTCTAAAAGCTGAAATTATATCTTCTTTTCTTACTTTACTTCTTCACTTTTCAAAATACTTATAACTCCTCTTATCTCAAAGTTTTAGTAACTCTAAAATCTGAAATTCTATCTTCTTTTCTTACTTTACTTCTTCACTTTTCAAAATACTTATAACTCCTCTTATCTCAAAGTTTTAGTAACTCTAAAATCTGAAATTCTATCTTCTTTTCTTACTTTACTTCTTCACTTTTCAAAATACTTATAACTCCTCTTATCTCAAAGCATACTCAATAAAACTGAAATTCTATCTTCTTTTCTTACTTTACTTCCTCACTTTTCAAAATACTTATAACTCCTCTCATCTCAAAGTTTTAGTAACTCTAAAAGCAGAAATTCTATCTTCTTTTCTTACTTTGCTTCCTCACTTTTCAAAATACTTATGACTCCTCTTATCTTAAAGCATACTCAATAAAACTGAAATTCTATCTTCTTTTCTTACTTTACTTCCTCACTTTTCAAAATACTTATAACTCCTCTCATCTCAAAGTTTTAGTAACTCTAAAATCTGAAATTCTATCTTCTTTTCTTACTTTACTTCCTCACTTTTCAAAATACTTATAACTCCTCTCATCTCAAAGTTTTAGTAACTCTAAAAGCAGAAATTCTATCTTCTTTTCTTACTTTACTTCTTCACTTTTCTAAATACTTATAACTCCTCTTATCTCAAAGTTTTAGTAACTCTAAAAACTAAAATTATATCTTCTTTTCTTACTTTACTTCTTCACTTTTCTAAATACTTATAACTCCTCTTATCTCAAAGGATACTCAATAAAACTAAAATTATATCTTCTTTTCTTACTTTACTTCCTCACTTTTCAAAATACTTATAACTCCTCTCATCTCAAAGTTTTAGTAACTCTAAAATCTGAAATTCTATCTTCTTTTCTTACTTTACTTCTTCACTTTTCAAAATACTTATAACTCCTCTTATCTCAAAGTTTTAGTAACTCTAAAAGCTGAAATTCTATCTTCTTTTCTTACTTTACTTCTTCACTTTTCAAAATACTTATAACTACTCTCATCTCAAAGTTTTAGTAACTCTAAAATCTGAAATTCTATCTTCTTTTCTTACTTTACTTCCTCACTTTTCAAAATACTTATAACTCCTCTTATCTCAAAGTTTTAGTAACTCTAAAAGCTGAAATTATATCTTCTTTTCTTACTTTACTTCTTCACTTTTCTAAATACTTATAACTCCTCTTATCTCAAAGGATACTCAATAAAACTAAAATTATATCTTCTTTTCTTACTTTACTTCCTCACTTTTCAAAATACTTATAACTCCTCTCATCTCAAAGTTTTAGTAACTCTAAAATCTGAAATTCTATCTTCTTTTCTTACTTTACTTCTTCACTTTTCAAAATACTTATAACTCCTCTTATCTCAAAGTTTTAGTAACTCTAAAAGCTGAAATTCTATCTTCTTTTCTTACTTTGCTTCCTCACTTTTCAAAATACTTATAACTACTCTCATCTCAAAGTTTTAGTAACTCTAAAATCTGAAATTCTATCTTCTTTTCTTACTTTACTTCCTCACTTTTCAAAATACTTATAACTCCTCTTATCTCAAAGTTTTAGTAACTCTAAAAGCTGAAATTATATCTTCTTTTCTTACTTTACTTCCTCACTTTTCAAAATACTTATGACTCCTCTTATCTCAAAGTTTTAGTAACTCTAAAATCTGAAATTATATCTTCTTTTCTTACTTTACTTCTTCACTTTTCAAAATACTTATAACTCCTCTTATCTCAAAGCATACTCAATAAAACTGAAATTCTATCTTCTTTTCTTACTTTACTTCCTCACTTTTCAAAATACTTATAACTCCTCTTCATCTCAAAGTTTTAGTAACTCTAAAAGCAGAAATTCTATCTTCTTTTCTTACTTTGCTTCCTCACTTTTCAAAATACTTATGACTCCTCTTATCTTAAAGCATACTCAATAAAACTGAAATTCTATCTTCTTTTCTTACTTTACTTCCTCACTTTTCAAAATACTTATAACTCCTCTCATCTCAAAGTTTTAGTAACTCTAAAAGCAGAAATTCTATCTTCTTTTCTTACTTTACTTCCTCACTTTTCAAAATACTTATAACTCCTCTCATCTCAAAGTTTTAGTAACTCTAAAATCTGAAATTCTATCTTCTTTTCTTACTTTACTTCCTCACTTTTCAAAATACTTATAACTCCTCTTATCTCAAAGTTTTAGTAACTCTAAAAGCAGAAATTCTATCTTCTTTTCTTACTTTACTTCTTCACTTTTCTAAATACTTATAACTCCTCTTATCTCAAAGTTTTAGTAACTCTAAAATCTGAAATTCTATCTTCTTTTCTTACTTTACTTCTTCACTTTTCTAAATACTTATAACTCCTCTTATCTCAAAGCATACTCAATAAAACTAAAATTATATCTTCTTTTCTTACTTTACTTCCTCACTTTTCAAAATACTTATAACTCCTCTCATCTCAAAGTTTTAGTAACTCTAAAATCTGAAATTCTATCTTCTTTTCTTACTTTACTTCTTCACTTTTCAAAATACTTATAACTCCTCTTATCTCAAAGTTTTAGTAACTCTAAAAGCTGAAATTCTATCTTCTTTTCTTACTTTGCTTCCTCACTTTTCAAAATACTTATAACTCCTCTCATCTCAAAGTTTTAGTAACTCTAAAATCTGAAATTCTATCTTCTTTTCTTACTTTACTTCCTCACTTTTCAAAATACTTATAACTCCTCTTATCTCAAAGTTTTAGTAACTCTAAAAGCTGAAATTATATCTTCTTTTCTTACTTTACTTCTTCACTTTTCAAAATACTTATGACTCCTCTTATCTCAAAGTTTTAGTAACTCTAAAATCTGAAATTATATCTTCTTTTCTTACTTTACTTCTTCACTTTTCTAAATACTTATAACTCCTCTTATCTCAAAGCATACTCAATAAAACTAAAATTATATCTTCTTTTCTTACTTTACTTCTTCACTTTTCTAAATACTTATAACTCCTCTTATCTCAAAGTTTTAGTAACTCTAAAATCTGAAATTCTATCTTCTTTTCTTACTTTACTTCTTCACTTTTCAAAATACTTATAACTCCTCTTATCTCAAAGTTTTAGTAACTCTAAAATATGAAATTCTATCTTCTTTTCTTACTTTACTTCTTCACTTTTCAAAATACTTATAACTCCTCTTATCTCAAAGTTTTAGTAACTCTAAAATCTGAAATTCTATCTTCTTTTCTTACTTTACTTCCTCACTTTTCAAAATACTTATAACTCCTCTCATCTCAAAGTTTTAGTAACTCTAAAAGCAGAAATTCTATCTTCTTTTCTTACTTTGCTTCCTCACTTTTCAAAATACTTATGACTCCTCTTATCTTAAAGCATACTCAATAAAACTGAAATTCTATCTTCTTTTCTTACTTTACTTCCTCACTTTTCAAAATACTTATAACTCCTCTCATCTCAAAGTTTTAGTAACTCTAAAATCTGAAATTCTATCTTCTTTTCTTACTTTACTTCTTCACTTTTCTAAATACTTATGACTCCTCTTATCTCAAAGTTTTAGTAACTCTAAAAGCAGAAATTCTATCTTCTTTTCTTACTTTACTTCTTCACTTTTCTAAATACTTATAACTCCTCTTATCTCAAAGTTTTAGTAACTCTAAAAACTAAAATTATATCTTCTTTTCTTACTTTACTTCTTCACTTTTCAAAATACTTATAACTCCTCTTATCTCAAAGTTTTAGTAACTCTAAAATCTGAAATTCTATCTTCTTTTCTTACTTTACTTCTTCACTTTTCAAAATACTTATAACTCCTCTTATCTCAAAGTTTTAGTAACTCTAAAATCTGAAATTCTATCTTCTTTTCTTACTTTACTTCTTCACTTTTCAAAATACTTATAACTCCTCTCATCTCAAAGCATACTCAATAAAACTAAAATTATATCTTCTTTTCTTACTTTACTTCTTCACTTTTCAAAATACTTATAACTCCTCTTATCTCAAAGTTTTAGTAACTCTAAAATCTGAAATTCTATCTTCTTTTCTTACTTTACTTCTTCACTTTTCTAAATACTTATAACTCCTCTTATCTCAAAGTTTTAGTAACTCTAAAAACTAAAATTATATCTTCTTTTCTTACTTTACTTCTTCACTTTTCAAAATACTTATAACTCCTCTTATCTCAAAGTTTTAGTAACTCTAAAATCTGAAATTCTATCTTCTTTTCTTACTTTACTTCTTCACTTTTCAAAATACTTATAACTCCTCTTATCTCAAAGTTTTAGTAACTCTAAAATCTGAAATTCTATCTTCTTTTCTTACTTTACTTCTTCACTTTTCAAAATACTTATAACTCCTCTCATCTCAAAGCATACTCAATAAAACTAAAATTATATCTTCTTTTCTTACTTTACTTCTTCACTTTTCAAAATACTTATAACTCCTCTTATTTCAAAGTTTTAGTAACTCTAAAATCTGAAATTCTATCTTCTTTTCTTACTTTACTTCTTCACTTTTCAAAATACTTATAACTCCTCTCATCTCAAAGTTTTAGTAACTCTAAAATCTGAAATTCTATCTTCTTTTCTTACTTTACTTCCTCACTTTTCAAAATACTTATAACTCCTCTTATCTCAAAGTTTTAGTAACTCTAAAAGCTGAAATTATATCTTCTTTTCTTACTTTACTTCCTCACTTTTCAAAATACTTATGACTCCTCTTATCTCAAAGTTTTAGTAACTCTAAAATCTGAAATTCTATCTTCTTTTCTTACTTTACTTCTTCACTTTTCAAAATACTTATGACTCCTCTTATCTCAAAGTTTTAGTAACTCTAAAATCTGAAATTCTATCTTCTTTTCTTACTTTACTTCTTCACTTTTCTAAATACTTATGACTCCTCTTATCTCAAAGCATACTCAATAAAACTAAAATTATATCTTCTTTTCTTACTTTACTTCCTCACTTTTCAAAATACTTATAACTCCTCTCATCTCAAAGTTTTAGTAACTCTAAAATCTGAAATTCTATCTTCTTTTCTTACTTTACTTCTTCACTTTTCAAAATACTTATAACTCCTCTTATCTCAAAGTTTTAGTAACTCTAAAATATGAAATTCTATCTTCTTTTCTTACTTTACTTCTTCACTTTTCAAAATACTTATAACTCCTCTTATCTCAAAGTTTTAGTAACTCTAAAATCTGAAATTCTATCTTCTTTTCTTACTTTACTTCCTCACTTTTCAAAATACTTATAACTCCTCTCATCTCAAAGTTTTAGTAACTCTAAAAGCAGAAATTCTATCTTCTTTTCTTACTTTGCTTCCTCACTTTTCAAAATACTTATGACTCCTCTTATCTTAAAGCATACTCAATAAAACTGAAATTCTATCTTCTTTTCTTACTTTACTTCCTCACTTTTCAAAATACTTATAACTCCTCTCATCTCAAAGTTTTAGTAACTCTAAAATCTGAAATTCTATCTTCTTTTCTTACTTTACTTCCTCACTTTTCAAAATACTTATAACTCCTCTTATCTCAAAGTTTTAGTAACTCTAAAAGCAGAAATTCTATCTTCTTTTCTTACTTTACTTCTTCACTTTTCTAAATACTTATAACTCCTCTTATCTCAAAGTTTTAGTAACTCTAAAAACTAAAATTATATCTTCTTTTCTTACTTTACTTCTTCACTTTTCAAAATACTTATAACTCCTCTTATCTCAAAGTTTTAGTAACTCTAAAATCTGAAATTCTATCTTCTTTTCTTACTTTACTTCTTCACTTTTCAAAATACTTATAACTCCTCTTATCTCAAAGTTTTAGTAACTCTAAAATCTGAAATTCTATCTTCTTTTCTTACTTTACTTCTTCACTTTTCAAAATACTTATAACTCCTCTCATCTCAAAGCATACTCAATAAAACTAAAATTATATCTTCTTTTCTTACTTTACTTCTTCACTTTTCAAAATACTTATAACTCCTCTTATCTCAAAGTTTTAGTAACTCTAAAAGCAGAAATTCTATCTTCTTTTCTTACTTTACTTCTTCACTTTTCTAAATACTTATAACTCCTCTTATCTCAAAGTTTTAGTAACTCTAAAAACTAAAATTATATCTTCTTTTCTTACTTTACTTCTTCACTTTTCAAAATACTTATAACTCCTCTTATCTCAAAGTTTTAGTAACTCTAAAATCTGAAATTCTATCTTCTTTTCTTACTTTACTTCTTCACTTTTCAAAATACTTATAACTCCTCTTATCTCAAAGTTTTAGTAACTCTAAAATCTGAAATTCTATCTTCTTTTCTTACTTTACTTCTTCACTTTTCAAAATACTTATAACTCCTCTCATCTCAAAGCATACTCAATAAAACTAAAATTATATCTTCTTTTCTTACTTTACTTCTTCACTTTTCAAAATACTTATAACTCCTCTTATCTCAAAGTTTTAGTAACTCTAAAATCTGAAATTCTATCTTCTTTTCTTACTTTACTTCTTCACTTTTCTAAATACTTATAACTCCTCTTATCTCAAAGTTTTAGTAACTCTAAAAACTAAAATTATATCTTCTTTTCTTACTTTACTTCTTCACTTTTCAAAATACTTATAACTCCTCTTATCTCAAAGTTTTAGTAACTCTAAAATCTGAAATTCTATCTTCTTTTCTTACTTTACTTCTTCACTTTTCAAAATACTTATAACTCCTCTTATCTCAAAGTTTTAGTAACTCTAAAATCTGAAATTCTATCTTCTTTTCTTACTTTACTTCTTCACTTTTCTAAATACTTATAACTCCTCTTATCTCAAAGCATACTCAATAAAACTAAAATTATATCTTCTTTTCTTACTTTACTTCCTCACTTTTCAAAATACTTATAACTCCTCTCATCTCAAAGTTTTAGTAACTCTAAAATCTGAAATTCTATCTTCTTTTCTTACTTTACTTCTTCACTTTTCAAAATACTTATAACTCCTCTTATCTCAAAGTTTTAGTAACTCTAAAAGCTGAAATTCTATCTTCTTTTCTTACTTTGCTTCCTCACTTTTCAAAATACTTATAACTCCTCTCATCTCAAAGTTTTAGTAACTCTAAAATCTGAAATTATATCTTCTTTTCTTACTTTACTTCCTCACTTTTCAAAATACTTATAACTCCTCTTATCTCAAAGTTTTAGTAACTCTAAAAGCTGAAATTATATCTTCTTTTCTTACTTTACTTCCTCACTTTTCAAAATACTTATAACTCCTCTTATCTCAAAGCATACTCAATAAAACTGAAATTCTATCTTCTTTTCTTACTTTGCTTCCTCACTTTTCAAAATACTTATAACTCCTCTCATCTCAAAGTTTTAGTAACTCTAAAAGCAGAAATTCTATCTTCTTTTCTTACTTTGCTTCCTCACTTTTCAAAATACTTATGACTCCTCTTATCTTAAAGCATACTCAATAAAACTGAAATTCTATCTTCTTTTCTTACTTTACTTCCTCACTTTTCAAAATACTTATAACTCCTCTCATCTCAAAGTTTTAGTAACTCTAAAAGCAGAAATTCTATCTTTTTTTCTTACTTTACTTCTTCACTTTTCTAAATACTTATAACTCCTCTTATCTCAAAGCATACTCAATAAAAAAAATTATATCTTCTTTTCTTATTTTACTTCCTCACTTTTCAAAATACTTATAACTCCTCTCATCTCAAAGTTTTAGTAACTCTAAAATCTGAAATTCTATCTTCTTTTCTTACTTTACTTCTTCACTTTTCAAAATACTTATAACTCCTCTCATCTCAAAGTTTTAGTAACTCTAAAAGCAGAACCTCTATCTTCTTTTCTTACTTTACTTCCTCACTTTTCAAAATACTTATAACTCCTCTCATCTCAAAGTTTTAGTAACTCTAAAAGCAGAAATTCTATCTTTTTTTCTTACTTTACTTCTTCACTTTTCTAAATACTTATAACTCCTCTTATCTCAAAGCATACTCAATAAAAAAAATTATATCTTCTTTTCTTACTTTACTTCCTCACTTTTCAAAATACTTATAACTCCTCTTATCTCAAAGTTTTAGTAACTCTAAAATCTGAAATCATATCTTCTTTTCTTACTTTACTTCTTCACTTTTCAAAATACTTATAACTCCTCTTATCTCAAAGTTTTAGTAACTCTAAAAGCTGAAATTATATCTTCTTTTCTTACTTTACTTCTTCACTTTTCTAAATACTTATAACTCCTCTTATCTCAAAGCATACTCAATAAAACTAAAATTATATCTTCTTTTCTTACTTTACTTCCTCACTTTTCAAAATACTTATGACTCCTCTTATCTCAAAGTTTTAGTAACTCTAAAATCTGAAATTCTATCTTCTTTTCTTACTTTACTTCTTCACTTTACAAAATACTTATAACTCCTCTTATCTCAAAGTTTTAGTAACTCTAAAATCTGAAATTCTATCTTCTTTTCTTACTTTACTTCCTCACTTTTCAAAATACTTATGACTCCTCTTATCTCAAAGCATACTCAATAAAACTGAAATTCTATCTTCTTTTCTTACTTTACTTCTTCACTTTTCAAAATACTTATAACTCCTCTTATCTCAAAGTTTTAGTAACTCTAAAATCTGAAATTCTATCTTCTTTTCTTACTTTACTTCCTCACTTTTCAAAATACTTATGACTCCTCTTATCTCAAAGCATACTCAATAAAACTGAAATTCTATCTTCTTTTCTTACTTTACTTCTTCACTTTTCAAAATACTTATAACTCCTCTTATCTCAAAGTTTTAGTAACTCTAAAAGCAGAAATTCTATCTTCTTTTCTTACTTTACTTCTTCACTTTTCTAAATACTTATAACTCCTCTTATCTCAAAGCATACTCAATAAAACTAAAATTATATCTTCTTTTCTTACTTTACTTCCTCACTTTTCAAAATACTTATGACTCCTCTTATCTCAAAGTTTTAGTAACTCTAAAATCTGAAATTCTATCTTCTTTTCTTACTTTACTTCTTCACTTTTCTAAATACTTATGACTCCTCTTATCTCAAAGCATACTCAATAAAACTAAAATTATATCTTCTTTTCTTACTTTACTTCCTCACTTTTCAAAATACTTATAACTCCTCTCATCTCAAAGTTTTAGTAACTCTAAAATCTGAAATTCTATCTTCTTTTCTTACTTTACTTCTTCACTTTTCAAAATACTTATAACTCCTCTTATCTCAAAGCATACTCAATAAAACTGAAATTCTATCTTCTTTTCTTACTTTACTTCTTCACTTTTCAAAATACTTATAACTCCTCTTATCTCAAAGTTTTAGTAACTCTAAAAGCAGAAATTCTATCTTCTTTTCTTACTTTACTTCTTCACTTTTCTAAATACTTATAACTCCTCTTATCTCAAAGCATACTCAATAAAACTAAAATTATATCTTCTTTTCTTACTTTACTTCCTCACTTTTCAAAATACTTATAACTCCTCTTATCTCAAAGTTTTAGTAACTCTAAAATCTGAAATTCTATCTTCTTTTCTTACTTTACTTCCTCACTTTTCAAAATACTTATGACTCCTCTTATCTCAAAGCATACTCAATAAAACTGAAATTCTATCTTCTTTTCTTACTTTACATCCTCACTTTTCAAAATACTTATAACTCCTCTCATCTCAAAGTTTTAGTAACTCTAAAATCTGAAATTCTATCTTCTTTTCTTACTTTACTTCTTCACTTTTCAAAATACTTATAACTCCTCTTATCTCAAAGTTTTAGTAACTCTAAAATCTGAAATTCTATCTTCTTTTCTTACTTTACTTCTTCACTTTTCTAAATACTTATAACTCCTCTTATCTCAAAGTTTTAGTAACTCTAAAATCTGAAATTCTATCTTCTTTTCTTACTTTACTTCCTCACTTTTCAAAATACTTATAACTCCTCTTATCTCAAAGTTTTAGTAACTCTAAAATCTGAAATTCTATCTTCTTTTCTTACTTTACTTCTTCACTTTTCAAAATACTTATAACTCCTCTTATCTCAAAGTTTTAGTAACTCTAAAATCTGAAATTCTATCTTCTTTTCTTACTTTACTTCTTCACTTTTCAAAATACTTATAACTCCTCTTATCTCAAAGTTTTAGTAAATCTAAAATATGAAATTCTATCTTCTTTTCTTACTTTACTTCTTCACTTTTCAAAATACTTATAACTCCTCTTATCTCAAAGTTTTAGTAACTCTAAAAGCTGAAATTATATCTTCTTTTCTTACTTTACTTCCTCACTTTTCAAAATACTTATAACTCCTCTTATCTCAAAGGATACTCAATAAAACTAAAATTATATCTTCTTTTCTTACTTTACTTCTTCACTTTTCAAAATACTTATAACTCCTCTCATCTCAAAGTTTTAGTAACTCTAAAATCTGAAATTCTATCTTCTTTTCTTACTTTACTTCCTCACTTTTCAAAATACTTATAACTCCTCTCATCTCAAAGTTTTAGTAACTCTAAAAGCAGAAATTCTATCTTTTTTTCTTACTTTACTTCTTCACTTTTCAAAATACTTATAACTCCTCTTATCTCAAAGCATACTCAATAAAACTAAAATTATATCTTCTTTTCTTACTTTACTTCCTCACTTTTCAAAATACTTATAACTCCTCTCATCTCTAAGTTTTAGTAACTCTAAAAGCAGAAATTCTATCTTCTTTTCTTACTTTGCTTCCTCACTTTTCAAAATACTTATAACTCCTCTCATCTCAAAGTTTTAGTAACTCTAAAAGCAGAAATTCTATCTTTTTTTCTTACTTTACTTCTTCACTTTTCTAAATACTTATAACTCCTCTTATCTCAAAGTTTTAGTAACTCTAAAATCTGAAATTCTATCTTCTTTTCTTACTTTACTTCTTCACTTTTCAAAATACTTATAACTCCTCTTATCTCAAAGCATACTCAATAAAACTGAAATTCTATCTTCTTTTCTTACTTTATTTCTTCACTTTTCAAAATACTTATAACTCCTCTTATCTCAAAGCATACTCAATAAAACTAAAATTATATCTTCTTTTCTTACTTTACTTCTTCACTTTTCTAAATACTTATAACTCCTCTTATCTCAAAGTTTTAGTAACTCTAAAATCTGAAATTCTATCTTCTTTTCTTACTTTACTTCTTCACTTTTCAAAATACTTATAACTCCTCTTATCTCAAAGTTTTAGTAACTCTAAAATCTGAAATTCTATCTTCTTTTCTTACTTTACTTCTTCACTTTTCTAAATACTTATAACTCCTCTTATCTCAAAGTTTTAGTAACTCTAAAAGCTGAAATTATATCTTCTTTTCTTACTTTACTTCCTCACTTTTCAAAATACTTATAACTCCTCTTATCTCAAAGGATACTCAATAAAACTAAAATTATATCTTCTTTTCTTACTTTACTTCTTCACTTTTCAAAATACTTATAAACTCATCTTATCTCAAAGTTTTAGTAACTCTAAAATCTGAAATTCTATCTTCTTTTCTTACTTTACTTCCTCACTTTTCAAAATACTTATAACTCCTCTCATCTCAAAGTTTTAGTAACTCTAAAAGCAGAAATTCTATCTTTTTTTCTTACTTTACTTCTTCACTTTTCAAAATACTTATAACTCCTCTTATCTCAAAGCATACTCAATAAAACTAAAATTATATCTTCTTTTCTTACTTTACTTCCTCACTTTTCAAAATACTTATAACTCCTCTCATCTCAAAGTTTTAGTAACTCTAAAATCTGAAATTCTATCTTCTTTTCTTACTTTACTTCCTCACTTTTCAAAATACTTATAACTCCTCTTATCTCAAAGTTTTAGTAACTCTAAAATCTGAAATTATATCTTCTTTTCTTACTTTACTTCTTCACTTTTCTAAATACTTATAACTCCTCTTATCTCAAAGTTTTAGTAACTCTAAAATCTGAAATTCTATCTTCTTTTCTTACTTTACTTCTTCACTTTTCAAAATACTTATAACTCCTCTTATCTCAAAGCATACTCAATAAAACTGAAATTCTATCTTCTTTTCTTACTTTACTTCCTCACTTTTCAAAATACTTATAACTCCTCTCATCTCTAAGTTTTAGTAACTCTAAAAGCAGAAATTCTATCTTCTTTTCTTACTTTACTTCCTCACTTTTCAAAATACTTATAACTCCTCTTATCTCAAAGTTTTAGTAACTCTAAAAGCAGAAATTCTATCTTCTTTTCTTACTTTGCTTCCTCACTTTTCAAAATACTTATAACTCCTCTCATCTCAAAGTTTTAGTAACTCTAAAATCTGAAATTCTATCTTCTTTTCTTACTTTACTTCCTCACTTTTCAAAATACTTATAACTCCTCTTATCTCAAAGTTTTAGTAACTCTAAAATCTGAAATTATATCTTCTTTTCTTACTTTGCTTCTTCACTTTTCTAAATACTTATAACTCCTCTTATCTCAAAGTTTTAGTAACTCTAAAATCTGAAATTCTATCTTCTTTTCTTACTTTACTTCTTCACTTTTCAAAATACTTATAACTCCTCTTATCTCAAAGCATACTCAATAAAACTGAAATTCTATCTTCTTTTCTTACTTTACTTCCTCACTTTTCAAATACTTATAACTCCTCTCATCTCAAAGTTTTAGTAACTCTAAAAGCAGAAATTCTATCTTCTTTTCTTACTTTGCTTCCTCACTTTTCAAAATACTTATAACTCCTCTCATCTCAAAGTTTTAGTAACTCTAAAAGCAGAAATTCTATCTTCTTTTCTTACTTTGCTTCCTCACTTTTCAAATTACTTATGACTCCTCTTATCTTAAAGCATACTCAATAAAACTGAAATTCTATCTTCTTTTCTTACTTTACTTCCTCACTTTTCAAAATACTTATAACTCCTCTCATCTCAAAGTTTTAGTAACTCTAAAAGCAGAAATTCTATCTTCTTTTCTTACTTTACTTCTTCACTTTTCAAAATACTTATAACTCCTCTCATCTCAAAGTTTTAGTAACTCTAAAATCTGAAATTCTATCTTCTTTTCTTACTTTACTTCTTCACTTTTCAAAATACTTATAACTCCTCTTATCTCAAAGTTTTAGTAACTCTAAAAGCAGAAATTCTATCTTCTTTTCTTACTTTACTTCTTCACTTTTCTAAATACTTATAACTCCTCTTATCTCAAAGCATACTCAATAAAACTAAAATTATATCTTCTTTTCTTACTTTACTTCCTCACTTTTCAAAATACTTATAACTCCTCTCATCTCAAAGTTTTAGTAACTCTAAAATCTGAAATTCTATCTTCTTTTCTTACTTTGCTTCCTCACTTTTCAAAATACTTATAACTCCTC
>CAMPDV010005629.1:0-31421 GCA_946699065.1 Loxodes magnus | reverse complement strand
TAGAGATAAAAAGAAGTAATAAGTATTTAGAAAAGTGAGGAAGTAAAGTAAGAAAAGAAGATGGAATTTCAGCTTTTAGAATTACTAAAACTTAGAGATAATTAGAATTAATAAGTATTTAGAAAAGTGAGGAAGTAAAGTAAGAAAAGAAGATTGATTTTCAGCTTTTAGAATTACTAAAATTTAGAGATAAAAAGAAGTAATAAGTATTTAGAAAAGTGAGGAAGTAAAGTAAGAAAAGAAGATGGAATTTCAGCTTTTAGAATTACTAAAACTTAGAGATAAAAAGAAGTAATAAGTATTTAGAAAAGTGAGGAAGTAAAGTAAGAAAAGAAGATTGATTTTCAGCTTTTAGAATTACTAAAACTTAGAGATAAAAAGAAGTAATAAGTATTTAGAAAAGTGAGGAAGTAAAGTAAGAAAAGAAGATGGAATTTCAGCTTTTAGAATTACTCAAACTTAGAGATAAAAAGAAGTAATAAGTATTTAGAAAAGTGAGGAAGTAAAGTAAGAAAAGAAGATGGAATTTCAGCTTTTAGAATTACTAAAACTTAGAGATAAAAAGAAGTAATAAGTATTTAGAAAAGTGAGGAAGTAAAGTAAGAAAAGAAGATGGATTTTCAGCTTTTAGAATTACTAAAACTTAGAGATAAAAAGAAGTAATAAGTATTTAGAAAAGTGAGGAAGTAAAGTAAGAAAAGAAGATGGAATTTCAGCTTTTTGAATTACTAAAACTTAGAGATAATTAGAATTAATAAGTATTTAGAAAAGTGAGGAAGTAAAGTAAGAAAAGAGAATGGAATTTCAGCTTTTAGAATTACTAAAACTTAGAGATAAAAAGAAGTAATAAGTATTTAGAAAAGTGAGGAAGTAAAGTAAGAAAAGAAGATGGAACTAAAGCTTTTAGAATTACTAAAACTTAGAGATAATTATAATTAATAAGTATTTAGAAAAGTGAGGAAGTAAAGTAAGAAAAGAAGATTGATTTTCAGCTTTTAGAATTACTAAAACTTAGAGATAAAAAGAAGTAATAAGTATTTAGAAAAGTGAGGAAGTAAAGTAAGAAAAGAAGATGGAATTTCAGCTTTTAGAATTACTAAAACTTAGAGATAAAAAGAAGTAATAAGTATTTAGAAAAGTGAGGAAGTAAAGTAAGAAAAGAAGATTGATTTTCAGCTTTTAGAATTACTAAAACTTAGAGATAAAAAGAAGTAATAAGTATTTAGAAAAGTGAGGAAGTAAAGTAAGAAAAGAAGATGGATTTTCAGCTTTTAGAATTACTAAAATTTAGAGATAAAAAGAAGTAATAAGTATTTAGAAAAGTGAGGAAGTAAAGTAAGAAAAGAAGATTGATTTTCAGCTTTTAGAATTACTAAAACTTAGAGATAAAAAGAAGTAATAAGTATTTAGAAAAGTGAGGAAGTAAAGTAAGAAAAGAAGATGGAATTTCAGCTTTTAGAATTACTCAAACTTAGAGATAAAAAGAAGTAATAAGTATTTAGAAAAGTGAGGAAGTAAAGTAAAAAAGAAGATGGAATTAAAGCTTTTAGAATTACTAAAACTTAGAGATAAAAAGAAGTAATAAGTATTTAGAAAAGTGAGGAAGTAAAGTAAAAAAGAAGATGGATTTTCAGCTTTTAGAATTACTAAAACTTAGAGATAAAAAGAAGTAATAAGTATTTAGAAAAGTGAGGAAGTAAAGTAAGAAAAGAAGATGGAATTTCAGCTTTTAGAATTACTCAAACTTAGAGATAAAAAGAAGTAATAAGTATTTAGAAAAGTGAGGAAGTAAAGTAAGAAAAGAAGATGGATTTTCAGCTTTTAGAATTACTAAAACTTAGAGATAAAAAGAAGTAATAAGTATTTAGAAAAGTGAGGAAGTAAAGTAAGAAAAGAAGATGGAACTAAAGCTTTTAGAATTACTAAAATTTAGAGATAAAAAGAAGTAATAAGTATTTAGAAAAGTGAGGAAGTAAAGTAAGAAAAGAAGATGGATTTTCAGCTTTTAGAATTACTAAAACTTAGAGATAAAAAGAAGTAATAAGTATTTAGAAAAGTGAGGAAGTAAAGTAAGAAAAGAAGATGGAACTAAAGCTTTTAGAATTACTAAAACTTAGAGATAATTATAATTAATAAGTATTTAGAAAAGTGAGGAAGTAAAGTAAGAAAAGAAGATTGATTTTCAGCTTTTAGAATTACTAAAATTTAGAGATAAAAAGAAGTAATAAGTATTTAGAAAAGTGAGGAAGTAAAGTAAGAAAAGAAGATGGAATTTCAGCTTTTAGAATTACTAAAACTTAGAGATAAAAAGAAGTAATAAGTATTTAGAAAAGTGAGGAAGTAAAGTAAGAAAAGAGAATGGAATTAAAGCTTTTAGAATTACTAAAATTTAGAGATAAAAAGAAGTAATAAGTATTTAGAAAAGTGAGGAAGTAAAGTAAGAAAAGAAGATGGATTTTCAGCTTTTAGAATTACTAAAACTTAGAGATAATTAGAATTAATAAGTATTTAGAAAAGTGAGGAAGTAAAGTAAGAAAAGAGAATGGAACTAAAGCTTTTAGAATTACTAAAACTTAAAGATAAAAAGAAGTAATAAGTATTTAGAAAAGTGAGGAAGTAAAGTAAGAAAAGAAGATTGATTTTCAGCTTTTAGAATTACTAAAATTTAGAGATAAAAAGAAGTAATAAGTATTTAGAAAAGTGAGGAAGTAAAGTAAGAAAAGAAGATGGATTTTCAGCTTTTAGAATTACTAAAACTTAGAGATAAAAAGAAGTAATAAGTATTTAGAAAAGTGAGGAAGTAAAGTAAGAAAAGAAGATGGATTTTCAGCTTTTAGAATTACTAAAACTTAGAGATAATTAGAATTAATAAGTATTTAGAAAAGTGAGGAAGTAAAGTAAGAAAAGAAGATTGATTTTCAGCTTTTAGAATTACTAAAACTTAGAGATAAAAAGAAGTAATAAGTATTTAGAAAAGTGAGGAAGTAAAGTAAGAAAAGAAGATTGATTTTCAGCTTTTAGAATTACTAAAATTTAGAGATAAAAAGAAGTAATAAGTATTTAGAAAAGTGAGGAAGTAAAGTAAGAAAAGAAGATGGAATTTCAGCTTTTAGAATTACTAAAACTTAGAGATAAAAAGAAGTAATAAGTATTTAGAAAAGTGAGGAAGTAAAGTAAGAAAAGAAGATGGATTTTCAGCTGTTAGAATTACTAAAACTTAGAGATAAAAAGAAGTAATAAGTATTTAGAAAAGTGAGGAAGTAAAGTAAGAAAAGAGAATGGAACTAAAGCTTTTAGAATTACTAAAACTTAGAGATAATTATAATTAATAAGTATTTAGAAAAGTGAGGAAGTAAAGTAAGAAAAGAAGATGGATTTTCAGCTTTTAGAATTACTAAAACTTAGAGATAAAAAGAAGTAATAAGTATTTAGAAAAGTGAGGAAGTAAAGTAAGAAAAGAAGATGGATTTTCAGCTTTTAGAATTACTAAAACTTAGAGATAATTATAATTAATAAGTATTTAGAAAAGTGAGGAAGTAAAGTAAAAAAGAAGATGGATTTTCAGCTTTTAGAATTACTAAAACTTAGAGATAATTAGAATTAATAAGTATTTAGAAAAGTGAGGAAGTAAAGTAAGAAAAGAAGATTGATTTTCAGCTTTTAGAATTACTAAAACTTAGAGATAAAAAGAAGTAATAAGTATTTAGAAAAGTGAGGAAGTAAAGTAAGAAAAGAAGATTGATTTTCAGCTTTTAGAATTACTAAAATTTAGAGATAAAAAGAAGTATTAAGTATTTAGAAAAGTGAGGAAGTAAAGTAAGAAAAGAAGATGGAATTTCAGCTTTTAGAATTACTAAAACTTAGAGATAAAAAGAAGTAATAAGTATTTAGAAAAGTGAGGAAGTAAAGTAAGAAAAGAAGATGGATTTTCAGCTTTTAGAATTACTAAAACTTAGAGATAAAAAGAAGTAATAAGTATTTAGAAAAGTGAGGAAGTAAAGTAAGAAAAGAAGATGGAACTAAAGCTTTTAGAATTACTAAAACTTAGAGATAATTATAATTAATAAGTATTTAGAAAAGTGAGGAAGTAAAGTAAGAAAAGAAGATTGATTTTCAGCTTTTAGAATTACTAAAACTTAGAGATAAAAAGAAGTAATAAGTATTTAGAAAAGTGAGGAAGTAAAGTAAGAAAAGAAGATGGATTTTCAGCTTTTAGAATTACTAAAACTTAGAGATAAAAAGAAGTAATAAGTATTTAGAAAAGTGAGGAAGTAAAGTAAGAAAAGAAGATGGATTTTCAGCTTTTAGAATTACTAAAACTTAGAGATAAAAAGAAGTAATAAGTATTTAGAAAAGTGAGGAAGTAAAGTAAGAAAAGAAGATGGATTTTCAGCTTTTAGAATTACTAAAACTTAGAGATAAAAAGAAGTAATAAGTATTTAGAAAAGTGAGGAAGTAAAGTAAGAAAAGAAGATGGATTTTCAGCTTTTAGAATTACTCAAACTTAGAGATAAAAAGAAGTAATAAGTATTTAGAAAAGTGAGGAAGTAAAGTAAGAAAAGAAGATGGATTTTCAGCTTTTAGAATTACTAAAACTTAGAGATAAAAAGAAGTAATAAGTATTTAGAAAAGTGAGGAAGTAAAGTAAGAAAAGAAGATGGAACTAAAGCTTTTAGAATTACTAAAACTTAGAGATAATTATAATTAATAAGTATTTAGAAAAGTGAGGAAGTAAAGTAAGAAAAGAAGATTGATTTTCAGCTTTTAGAATTACTAAAATTTAGAGATAAAAAGAAGTAATAAGTATTTAGAAAAGTGAGGAAGTAAAGTAAGAAAAGAAGATGGAATTTCAGCTTTTAGAATTACTAAAACTTAGAGATAAAAAGAAGTAATAAGTATTTAGAAAAGTGAGGAAGTAAAGTAAGAAAAGAGAATGGAATTAAAGCTTTTAGAATTACTAAAATTTAGAGATAAAAAGAAGTAATAAGTATTTAGAAAAGTGAGGAAGTAAAGTAAGAAAAGAAGATGGATTTTCAGCTTTTAGAATTACTAAAACTTAGAGATAATTAGAATTAATAAGTATTTAGAAAAGTGAGGAAGTAAAGTAAGAAAAGAGAATGGAACTAAAGCTTTTAGAATTACTAAAACTTAAAGATAAAAAGAAGTAATAAGTATTTAGAAAAGTGAGGAAGTAAAGTAAGAAAAGAAGATTGATTTTCAGCTTTTAGAATTACTAAAATTTAGAGATAAAAAGAAGTAATAAGTATTTAGAAAAGTGAGGAAGTAAAGTAAGAAAAGAAGATGGATTTTCAGCTTTTAGAATTACTAAAACTTAGAGATAAAAAGAAGTAATAAGTATTTAGAAAAGTGAGGAAGTAAAGTAAGAAAAGAAGATGGATTTTCAGCTTTTAGAATTACTAAAACTTAGAGATAATTAGAATTAATAAGTATTTAGAAAAGTGAGGAAGTAAAGTAAGAAAAGAAGATTGATTTTCAGCTTTTAGAATTACTAAAACTTAGAGATAAAAAGAAGTAATAAGTATTTAGAAAAGTGAGAAAGTAAAGTAAGAAAAGAAGATTGATTTTCAGCTTTTAGAATTACTAAAATTTAGAGATAAAAAGAAGTAATAAGTATTTAGAAAAGTGAGGAAGTAAAGTAAGAAAAGAAGATGGAATTTCAGCTTTTAGAATTACTAAAACTTAGAGATAAAAAGAAGTAATAAGTATTTAGAAAAGTGAGGAAGTAAAGTAAGAAAAGAAGATGGATTTTCAGCTGTTAGAATTACTAAAACTTAGAGATAAAAAGAAGTAATAAGTATTTAGAAAAGTGAGGAAGTAAAGTAAGAAAAGAGAATGGAACTAAAGCTTTTAGAATTACTAAAACTTAGAGATAAAAAGAAGTAATAAGTATTTAGAAAAGTGAGGAAGTAAAGTAAGAAAAGAAGATGGATTTTCAGCTTTTAGAATTACTAAAACTTAGAGATAAAAAGAAGTAATAAGTATTTAGAAAAGTGAGGAAGTAAAGTAAGAAAAGAAGATGGATTTTCAGCTTTTAGAATTACTAAAACTTAGAGATAATTATAATTAATAAGTATTTAGAAAAGTGAGGAAGTAAAGTAAAAAAGAAGATGGATTTTCAGCTTTTAGAATTACTAAAACTTAGAGATAATTAGAATTAATAAGTATTTAGAAAAGTGAGGAAGTAAAGTAAGAAAAGAAGATTGATTTTCAGCTTTTAGAATTACTAAAACTTAGAGATAAAAAGAAGTAATAAGTATTTAGAAAAGTGAGGAAGTAAAGTAAGAAAAGAAGATTGATTTTCAGCTTTTAGAATTACTAAAATTTAGAGATAAAAAGAAGTATTAAGTATTTAGAAAAGTGAGGAAGTAAAGTAAGAAAAGAAGATGGAATTTCAGCTTTTAGAATTACTAAAACTTAGAGATAAAAAGAAGTAATAAGTATTTAGAAAAGTGAGGAAGTAAAGTAAGAAAAGAAGATGGATTTTCAGCTTTTAGAATTACTAAAACTTAGAGATAAAAAGAAGTAATAAGTATTTAGAAAAGTGAGGAAGTAAAGTAAGAAAAGAAGATGGAACTAAAGCTTTTAGAATTACTAAAACTTAGAGATAATTATAATTAATAAGTATTTAGAAAAGTGAGGAAGTAAAGTAAGAAAAGAAGATTGATTTTCAGCTTTTAGAATTACTAAAACTTAGAGATAAAAAGAAGTAATAAGTATTTAGAAAAGTGAGGAAGTAAAGTAAGAAAAGAAGATGGATTTTCAGCTTTTAGAATTACTAAAACTTAGAGATAAAAAGAAGTAATAAGTATTTAGAAAAGTGAGGAAGTAAAGTAAGAAAAGAAGATGGATTTTCAGCTTTTAGAATTACTAAAACTTAGAGATAAAAAGAAGTAATAAGTATTTAGAAAAGTGAGGAAGTAAAGTAAGAAAAGAAGATGGATTTTCAGCTTTTAGAATTACTAAAACTTAGAGATAAAAAGAAGTAATAAGTATTTAGAAAAGTGAGGAAGTAAAGTAAGAAAAGAGAATGGAACTAAAGCTTTTAGAATTACTAAAACTTAGAGATAATTATAATTAATAAGTATTTAGAAAAGTGAGGAAGTAAAGTAAGAAAAGAAGATTGATTTTCAGCTTTTAGAATTACTAAAATTTAGAGATAAAAAGAAGTAATAAGTATTTAGAAAAGTGAGGAAGTAAAGTAAGAAAAGAAGATTGATTTTCAGCTTTTAGAATTACTAAAACTTAGAGATAAAAAGAAGTAATAAGTATTTAGAAAAGTGAGGAAGTAAAGTAAGAAAAGAAGATTGATTTTCAGCTTTTAGAATTACTAAAATTTAGAGATAAAAAGAAGTAATAAGTATTTAGAAATGTGAGGAAGTAAAGTAAGAAAAGAAGATTGATTTTCAGCTTTTAGAATTACTAAAACTTAGAGATAAAAAGAAGTAATAAGTATTTAGAAAAGTGAGGAAGTAAAGTAAGAAAAGAAGATGGATTTTCAGCTTTTAGAATTACTAAAACTTAGAGATAAAAAGAAGTAATAAGTATTTAGAAAAGTGAGGAAGTAAAGTAAGAAAAGAGAATGGAACTAAAGCTTTTAGAATTACTAAAACTTAGAGATAATTATAATTAATAAGTATTTAGAAAAGTGAGGAAGTAAAGTAAGAAAAGAAGATTGATTTTCAGCTTTTAGAATTACTAAAATTTAGAGATAAAAAGAAGTAATAAGTATTTAGAAAAGTGAGGAAGTAAAGTAAGAAAAGAAGATGGATTTTCAGCTTTTAGAATTACTAAAACTTAGAGATAATTAGAATTAATAAGTATTTTGAAAAGTGAGGAAGTAAAGTAAGAAAAGAGAATGGAACTAAAGCTTTTAGAATTACTAAAACTTAGAGATAATTTCAATTAATAAGTATTTAGAAAAGTGAGGAAGTAAAGTAAGAAAAGAAGATTGATTTTCAGCTTTTAGAATTACTAAAATTTAGAGATAAAAAGAAGTAATAAGTATTTAGAAAAGTGAGGAAGTAAAGTAAGAAAAGAAGATTGATTTTCAGCTTTTAGAATTACTAAAACTTAGAGATAAAAAGAAGTAATAAGTATTTAGAAAAGTGAGGAAGTAAAGTAAGAAAAGAAGATGGATTTTCAGCTTTTAGAATTACTAAAACTTAGAGATAAAAAGAAGTAATAAGTATTTAGAAAAGTGAGGAAGTAAAGTAAGAAAAGAAGATTGATTTTCAGCTTTTAGAATTACTAAAACTTAGAGATAAAAAGAAGTAATAAGTATTTAGAAAAGTGAGGAAGTAAAGTAAGAAAAGAAGATGGATTTTCAGCTTTTAGAATTACTAAAACTTAGAGATAATTAGAATTAATAAGTATTTAGAAAAGTGAGGAAGTAAAGTAAGAAAAGAAGATGGAATTTCAGCTTTTAGAATTACTAAAACTTAGAGATAAAAAGAAGTAATAAGTATTTAGAAAAGTGAGGAAGTAAAGTAAGAAAAGAGAATGGAATTAAAGCTTTTAGAATTACTAAAATTTAGAGATAAAAAGAAGTAATAAGTATTTAGAAAAGTGAGGAAGTAAAGTAAGAAAAGAAGATGGATTTTCAGCTTTTAGAATTACTAAAACTTAGAGATAATTAGAATTAATAAGTATTTTGAAAAGTGAGGAAGTAAAGTAAGAAAAGAGAATGGAACTAAAGCTTTTAGAATTACTAAAACTTAGAGATAATTATAATTAATAAGTATTTAGAAAAGTGAGGAAGTAAAGTAAGAAAAGAAGATTGATTTTCAGCTTTTAGAATTACTAAAATTTAGAGATAAAAAGAAGTAATAAGTATTTAGAAAAGTGAGGAAGTAAAGTAAGAAAAGAAGATGGATTTTCAGCTTTTAGAATTACTAAAACTTAGAGATAAAAAGAAGTAATAAGTATTTAGAAAAGTGAGGAAGTAAAGTAAGAAAAGAAGATGGATTTTCAGCTTTTAGAATTACTAAAACTTAGAGATAAAAAGAAGTAATAAGTATTTAGAAAAGTGAGGAAGTAAAGTAAGAAAAGAAGATTGATTTTCAGCTTTTAGAATTACTAAAACTTAGAGATAAAAAGAAGTAATAAGTATTTAGAAAAGTGAGGAAGTAAAGTAAGAAAAGAAGATGGAATTTCAGCTTTTAGAATTACTAAAACTTAGAGATAAAAAGAAGTAATAAGTATTTAGAAAAGTGAGGAAGTAAAGTAAGAAAAGAAGATTGATTTTCAGCTTTTAGAATTACTAAAATTTAGAGATAAAAAGAAGTAATAAGTATTTAGAAAAGTGAGGAAGTAAAGTAAGAAAAGAAATGAAAAAAAGCTTTTAGAATTACTAAAACTTAGAGATAATTAGAATTAATAAGTATTTAGAAAAGTGAGGAAGTAAAGTAAGAAAAGAAGATTGATTTTCAGCTTTTAGAATTACTAAAATTTAGAGATAAAAAGAAGTAATAAGTATTTAGAAAAGTGAGGAAGTAAAGTAAGAAAAGAAGATGGATTTTCAGCTTTTAGAATTACTAAAACTTAGAGATAATTAGAATTAATAAGTATTTAGAAAAGTGAGGAAGTAAAGTAAGAAAAGAAGATGGAATTTCAGCTTTTAGAATTACTAAAACTTAGAGATAAAAAGAAGTAATAAGTATTTAGAAAAGTGAGGAAGTAAAGTAAGAAAAGAAGATGGAATTAAAGCTTTTAGAATTACTAAAATTTAGAGATAAAAAGAAGTAATAAGTATTTAGAAAAGTGAGGAAGTAAAGTAAGAAAAGAAGATGGATTTTCAGCTTTTAGAATTACTAAAACTTAGAGATAATTAGAATTAATAAGTATTTTGAAAAGTGAGGAAGTAAAGTAAGAAAAGAGATTGATTTTCAGCTTTTAGAATTACTAAAGAGATAAAAAGAAGTAATAAGTATTTAGAAAAGTGAGGAAGTAAAGTAAGAAAAGAAGATGGATTTTCAGCTTTTAGAATTACTAAAACTTAGAGATAATTATAATTAATAAGTATTTAGAAAAGTGAGGAAGTAAAGTAAGAAAAGAAGATTGATTTTCAGCTTTTAGAATTACTAAAATTTAGAGATAAAAAGAAGTAATAAGTATTTAGAAAAGTGAGGAAGTAAAGTAAGAAAAGAAGATGGATTTTCAGCTTTTAGAATTACTAAAACTTAGAGATAATTATAATTAATAAGTATTTAGAAAAGTGAGGAAGTAAAGTAAGAAAAGAAGATTGATTTTCAGCTTTTAGAATTACTAAAACTTAGAGATAAAAAGAAGTAATAAGTATTTAGAAAAGTGAGGAAGTAAAGTAAGAAAAGAAGATGGATTTTCAGCTTTTAGAATTACTAAAACTTAGAGATAAAAAGAAGTAATAAGTATTTAGAAAAGTGAGGAAGTAAAGTAAGAAAAGAAGATGGATTTTCAGCTTTTAGAATTACTAAAACTTAGAGATAAAAAGAAGTAATAAGTATTTAGAAAAGTGAGGAAGTAAAGTAAGAAAAGAAGATGGATTTTCAGCTTTTAGAATTACTAAAACTTAGAGATAAAAATAATTAATAAGTATTTAGAAAAGTGAGGAAGTAAAGTAAGAAAAGAAGATTGATTTTCAGCTTTTAGAATTACTAAAATTTAGAGATAAAAAGAAGTAATAAGTATTTAGAAAAGTGAGGAAGTAAAGTAAGAAAAGAAGATTGATTTTCAGCTTTTAGAATTACTAAAACTTAGAGATAAAAAGAAGTAATAAGTATTTAGAAAAGTGAGGAAGTAAAGTAAGAAAAGAAGATGGATTTTCAGCTTTTAGAATTACTAAAATTTAGAGATAAAAAGAAGTAATAAGTATTTAGAAAAGTGAGGAAGTAAAGTAAGAAAAGAAGATTGATTTTCAGCTTTTAGAATTACTAAAACTTAGAGATAAAAAGAAGTAATAAGTATTTAGAAAAGTGAGGAAGTAAAGTAAGAAAAGAAGATGGATTTTCAGCTTTTAGAATTACTAAAACTTAGAGATAAAAAGAAGTAATAAGTATTTAGAAAAGTGAGGAAGTAAAGTAAGAAAAGAAGATGGATTTTCAGCTTTTAGAATTACTAAAACTTAGAGATAAAAAGAAGTAATAAGTATTTAGAAAAGTGAGGAAGTAAAGTAAGAAAAGAGAATGGAATTAAAGCTTTTAGAATTACTAAAATTTAGAGATAAAAAGAAGTAATAAGTATTTAGAAAAGTGAGGAAGTAAAGTAAGAAAAGAAGATGGATTTTCAGCTTTTAGAATTACTAAAACTTAGAGATAATTAGAATTAATAAGTATTTTGAAAAGTGAGGAAGTAAAGTAAGAAAAGAGAATGGAACTAAAGCTTTTAGAATTACTAAAACTTAGAGATAATTATAATTAATAAGTATTTAGAAAAGTGAGGAAGTAAAGTAAGAAAAGAAGATTGATTTTCAGCTTTTAGAATTACTAAAATTTAGAGATAAAAAGAAGTAATAAGTATTTAGAAAAGTGAGGAAGTAAAGTAAGAAAAGAAGATGGATTTTCAGCTTTTAGAATTACTAAAACTTAGAGATAAAAAGAAGTAATAAGTATTTAGAAAAGTGAGGAAGTAAAGTAAGAAAAGAAGATGGATTTTCAGCTTTTAGAATTACTAAAATTTAGAGATAAAAAGAAGTAATAAGTATTTAGAAATGTGAGGAAGTAAAGTAAGAAAAGAAGATTGATTTTCAGCTTTTAGAATTACTAAAACTTAGAGATAAAAAGAAGTAATAAGTATTTAGAAAAGTGAGGAAGTAAAGTAAGAAAAGAAGATGGATTTTCAGCTTTTAGAATTACTAAAACTTAGAGATAATTATAATTAATAAGTATTTAGAAAAGTGAGGAAGTAAAGTAAGAAAAGAAGATTGATTTTCAGCTTTTAGAATTACTAAAATTTAGAGATAAAAAGAAGTAATAAGTATTTAGAAAAGTGAGGAAGTAAAGTAAGAAAAGAGAATGAAAAAAAGCTTTTAGAATTACTAAAACTTAGAGATAAAAAGAAGTAATAAGTATTTAGAAAAGTGAGGAAGTAAAGTAAGAAAAGAAGATTGATTTTCAGCTTTTAGAATTACTAAAATTTAGAGATAAAAAGAAGTAATAAGTATTTAGAAAAGTGAGGAAGTAAAGTAAGAAAAGAAGATGGATTTTCAGCTTTTAGAATTACTAAAACTTAGAGATAAAAAGAAGTAATAAGTATTTAGAAAAGTGAGGAAGTAAAGTAAGAAAAGAAGATGGAACTAAAGCTTTTAGAATTACTAAAATTTAGAGATAAAAAGAAGTAATAAGTATTTAGAAAAGTGAGGAAGTAAAGTAAGAAAAGAAGATTGATTTTCAGCTTTTAGAATTACTAAAATTTAGAGATAAAAAGAAGTAATAAGTATTTAGAAAAGTGAGGAAGTAAAGTAAGAAAAGAAGATGGAATTTCAGCTTTTAGAATTACTAAAACTTAGAGATAAAAAGAAGTAATAAGTATTTAGAAAAGTGAGGAAGTAAAGTAAGAAAAGAAGATGGATTTTCAGCTTTTAGAATTACTAAAACTTAGAGATAAAAAGAAGTAATAAGTATTTAGAAAAGTGAGGAAGTAAAGTAAGAAAAGAAATGGAATTAAAGCTTTTAGCGTCACTAAAACTTAGAGATAAAAAGAAGTAATAAGTATTTAGAAAAGTGAGGAAGTAAAGTAAGAAAAGAAGATGGATTTTCAGCTTTTAGAATTACTAAAACTTAGAGATAAAAAGAAGTAATAAGTATTTAGAAAAGTGAGGAAGTAAAGTAAGAAAAGAAGATGGAACTTCAGCTTTTAGAATTACTAAAATTTAGAGATAAAAAGAAGTAATAAGTATTTAGAAAAGTGAGGAAGTAAAGTAAGAAAAGAAGATGGATTTTCAGCTTTTAGAATTACTAAAACTTAGAGATAAAAAGAAGTAATAAGTATTTAGAAAAGTGAGGAAGTAAAGTAAGAAAAGAAGATGGAACTTCAGCTTTTAGAATTACTAAAACTTAGAGATAAAAATAAGTAATAAGTATTTAGAAAAGTGAGGAAGTAAAGTAAGAAAAGAAGATTGATTTTCAGCTTTTAGAATTACTAAAACTTAGAGATAAAAAGAAGTAATAAGTATTTAGAAAAGTGAGGAAGTAAAGTAAGAAAAGAGAATGGAACTAAAGCTTTTAGAATTACTAAAACTTAGAGATAAAAAGAAGTAATAAGTATTTAGAAAAGTGAGGAAGTAAAGTAAGAAAAGAAGATGGAATTTCAGCTTTTAGAATTACTAAAACTTAGAGATAAAAAGAAGTAATAAGTATTTAGAAAAGTGAGGAAGTAAAGTAAGAAAAGAAGATGGAATTTCAGCTTTTAGAATTACTAAAACTTAGAGATAAAAAGAAGTAATAAGTATTTAGAAAAGTGAGGAAGTAAAGTAAGAAAAGAAGATTGATTTTCAGCTTTTAGAATTACTAAAATTTAGAGATAAAAAGAAGTAATAAGTATTTAGAAAAGTGAGGAAGTAAAGTAAGAAAAGAAGATTGATTTTCAGCTTTTAGAATTACTAAAACTTAGAGATAAAAAGAAGTAATAAGTATTTAGAAAAGTGAGGAAGTAAAGTAAGAAAAGAAGATTGATTTTCAGCTTTTAGAATTACTAAAATTTAGAGATAAAAAGAAGTAATAAGTATTTAGAAATGTGAGGAAGTAAAGTAAGAAAAGAAGATTGATTTTCAGCTTTTAGAATTACTAAAACTTAGAGATAAAAAGAAGTAATAAGTATTTAGAAAAGTGAGGAAGTAAAGTAAGAAAAGAAGATGGATTTTCAGCTTTTAGAATTACTAAAACTTAGAGATAAAAAGAAGTAATAAGTATTTAGAAAAGTGAGGAAGTAAAGTAAGAAAAGAGAATGGAATTTCAGCTTTTAGAATTACTAAAACTTAGAGATAAAAAGAAGTAATAAGTATTTAGAAAAGTGAGGAAGTAAAGTAAGAAAAGAGAATGGAATTAAAGCTTTTAGAATTACTAAAATTTAGAGATAAAAAGAAGTAATAAGTATTTAGAAAAGTGAGGAAGTAAAGTAAGAAAAGAAGATGGAATTTCAGCTTTTAGAATTACTAAAACTTAGAGATAATTAGAATTAATAAGTATTTAGAAAAGTGAGGAAGTAAAGTAAGAAAAGAAGATTGATTTTCAGCTTTTAGAATTACTAAAATTTAGAGATAAAAAGAAGTAATAAGTATTTAGAAAAGTGAGGAAGTAAAGTAAGAAAAGAAGATGGAATTTCAGCTTTTAGAATTACTAAAACTTAGAGATAAAAAGAAGTAATAAGTATTTAGAAAAGTGAGGAAGTAAAGTAAGAAAAGAGAATGGAATTAAAGCTTTTAGAATTACTAAAATTTAGAGATAAAAAGAAGTAATAAGTATTTAGAAAAGTGAGGAAGTAAAGTAAGAAAAGAAGATGGATTTTCAGCTTTTAGAATTACTAAAACTTAGAGATAATTAGAATTAATAAGTATTTAGAAAAGTGAGGAAGTAAAGTAAGAAAAGAGAATGGAACTAAAGCTTTTAGAATTACTAAAACTTAAAGATAAAAAGAAGTAATAAGTATTTAGAAAAGTGAGGAAGTAAAGTAAGAAAAGAAGATTGATTTTCAGCTTTTAGAATTACTAAAATTTAGAGATAAAAAGAAGTAATAAGTATTTAGAAAAGTGAGGAAGTAAAGTAAGAAAAGAAGATTGATTTTCAGCTTTTAGAATTACTCAAACTTAGAGATAAAAAGAAGTAATAAGTATTTAGAAAAGTGAGGAAGTAAAGTAAGAAAAGAGAATGAAAAAAAGCTTTTAGAATTACTAAAACTTAGAGATAAAAAGAAGTAATAAGTATTTAGAAAAGTGAGGAAGTAAAGTAAGAAAAGAAGATTGATTTTCAGCTTTTAGAATTACTAAAATTTAGAGATAAAAAGAAGTAATAAGTATTTAGAAAAGTGAGGAAGTAAAGTAAGAAAAGAAGATGGATTTTCAGCTTTTAGAATTACTAAAACTTAGAGATAAAAAGAAGTAATAAGTATTTAGAAAAGTGAGGAAGTAAAGTAAGAAAAGAGAATGGAATTAAAGCTTTTAGAATTACTAAAATTTAGAGATAAAAAGAAGTAATAAGTATTTAGAAAAGTGAGGAAGTAAAGTAAGAAAAGAAGATGGAATTTCAGCTTTTAGAATTACTAAAACTTAGAGATAAAAAGAAGTAATAAGTATTTAGAAAAGTGAGGAAGTAAAGTAAGAAAAGAGAATGGAATTAAAGCTTTTAGAATTACTAAAATTTAGAGATAAAAAGAAGTAATAAGTATTTAGAAAAGTGAGGAAGTAAAGTAAGAAAAGAAGATGGATTTTCAGCTTTTAGAATTACTAAAACTTAGAGATAATTAGAATTAATAAGTATTTTGAAAAGTGAGGAAGTAAAGTAAGAAAAGAGAATGGAACTAAAGCTTTTAGAATTACTAAAACTTAGAGATAATTATAATTAATAAGTATTTAGAAAAGTGAGGAAGTAAAGTAAGAAAAGAAGATTGATTTTCAGCTTTTAGAATTACTAAAATTTAGAGATAAAAAGAAGTAATAAGTATTTAGAAAAGTGAGGAAGTAAAGTAAGAAAAGAAGATGGATTTTCAGCTTTTAGAATTACTAAAACTTAGAGATAAAAAGAAGTAATAAGTATTTAGAAAAGTGAGGAAGTAAAGTAAGAAAAGAAGATGGATTTTCAGCTTTTAGAATTACTAAAATTTAGAGATAAAAAGAAGTAATAAGTATTTAGAAATGTGAGGAAGTAAAGTAAGAAAAGAAGATTGATTTTCAGCTTTTAGAATTACTAAAACTTAGAGATAAAAAGAAGTAATAAGTATTTAGAAAAGTGAGGAAGTAAAGTAAGAAAAGAAGATGGATTTTCAGCTTTTAGAATTACTAAAACTTAGAGATAATTATAATTAATAAGTATTTAGAAAAGTGAGGAAGTAAAGTAAGAAAAGAAGATTGATTTTCAGCTTTTAGAATTACTCAAACTTAGAGATAAAAAGAAGTAATAAGTATTTAGAAAAGTGAGGAAGTAAAGTAAGAAAAGAGAATGAAAAAAAGCTTTTAGAATTACTAAAACTTAGAGATAAAAAGAAGTAATAAGTATTTAGAAAAGTGAGGAAGTAAAGTAAGAAAAGAAGATTGATTTTCAGCTTTTAGAATTACTAAAATTTAGAGATAAAAAGAAGTAATAAGTATTTAGAAAAGTGAGGAAGTAAAGTAAGAAAAGAAGATGGATTTTCAGCTTTTAGAATTACTAAAACTTAGAGATAAAAAGAAGTAATAAGTATTTAGAAAAGTGAGGAAGTAAAGTAAGAAAAGAAGATGGATTTTCAGCTTTTAGAATTACTAAAACTTAGAGATAAAAAGAAGTAATAAGTATTTAGAAAAGTGAGGAAGTAAAGTAAGAAAAGAGAATGGAATTAAAGCTTTTAGCGTCACTAAAACTTAGAGATAAAAAGAAGTAATAAGTATTTAGAAAAGTGAGGAAGTAAAGTAAGAAAAGAAGATGGATTTTCAGCTTTTAGAATTACTAAAACTTAGAGATAAAAAGAAGTAATAAGTATTTAGAAAAGTGAGGAAGTAAAGTAAGAAAAGAAGATTGATTTTCAGCTTTTAGAATTACTAAAATTTAGAGATAAAAAGAAGTAATAAGTATTTAGAAAAGTGAGGAAGTAAAGTAAGAAAAGAAGATGGATTTTCAGCTTTTAGAATTACTAAAACTTAGAGATAAAAAGAAGTAATAAGTATTTAGAAATGTGAGGAAGTAAAGTAAGAAAAGAAGATTGATTTTCAGCTTTTAGAATTACTAAAACTTAGAGATAAAAAGAAGTAATAAGTATTTAGAAAAGTGAGGAAGTAAAGTAAGAAAAGAAGATGGATTTTCAGCTTTTAGAATTACTAAAACTTAGAGATAAAAAGAAGTAATAAGTATTTAGAAAAGTGAGGAAGTAAAGTAAGAAAAGAGAATGGAATTAAAGCTTTTAGCGTCACTAAAACTTAGAGATAAAAAGAAGTAATAAGTATTTAGAAAAGTGAGGAAGTAAAGTAAGAAAAGAAGATGGAATTTCAGCTTTTAGAATTACTCAAACTTAGAGATAAAAAGAAGTAATAAGTATTTAGAAAAGTGAGGAAGTAAAGTAAAAAAAGAAGATGGATTTTCAGCTTTTAGCGTCACTAAAACTTAGAGATAAAAAGAAGTAATAAGTATTTAGAAAAGTGAGGAAGTAAAGTAAGAAAAGAAGATGGATTTTCAGCTTTTAGAATTACTAAAACTTAGAGATAAAAAGAAGTAATAAGTATTTAGAAAAGTGAGGAAGTAAAGTAAGAAAAGAAGATGGATTTTCAGCTTTTAGAATTACTCAAACTTAGAGATAAAAAGAAGTAATAAGTATTTAGAAAAGTGAGGAAGTAAAGTAAGAAAAGAAGATGGATTTTCAGCTTTTAGAATTACTAAAACTTAGAGATAAAAAGAAGTAATAAGTATTTAGAAAAGTGAGGAAGTAAAGTAAAAAAGAAGATGGATTTTCAGCTTTTAGAATTACTAAAATTTAGAGATAAAAAGAAGTAATAAGTATTTAGAAAAGTGAGGAAGTAAAGTAAGAAAAGAGAATGGAATTAAAGCTTTTAGAATTACTAAAACTTAGAGATAATTATAATTAATAAGTATTTAGAAAAGTGAGGAAGTAAAGTAAGAAAAGAAGATGGATTTTCAGCTTTTAGAATTACTAAAATTTAGAGATAAAAAGAAGTAATAAGTATTTAGAAAAGTGAGGAAGTAAAGTAAGAAAAGAAGATGGAATTTCAGCTTTTAGAATTACTAAAACTTAGAGATAATTATAATTAATAAGTATTTAGAAAAGTGAGGAAGTAAAGTAAGAAAAGAAGATGGAATTTCAGCTTTTAGAATTACTAAAACTTAGAGATAAAAAGAAGTAATAAGTATTTAGAAAAGTGAGGAAGTAAAGTAAGAAAAGAAGATGGAATTTCAGCTTTTAGAATTACTAAAACTTAGAGATAAAAAGAAGTAATAAGTATTTAGAAAAGTGAGGAAGTAAAGTAAGAAAGGAAGATTGATTTTCAGCTTTTAGAATTACTAAAACTTAGAGATAAAAAGAAGTAATAAGTATTTAGAAAAGTGAGGAAGTAAAGTAAGAAAAGAAGATGGATTTTCAGCTTTTAGAATTACTAAAACTTAGAGATAAAAAGAAGTAATAAGTATTTAGAAAAGTGAGGAAGTAAAGTAAGAAAAGAAGATTGATTTTCAGCTTTTAGAATTACTAAAATTTAGAGATAAAAAGAAGTAATAAGTATTTAGAAAAGTGAGGAAGTAAAGTAAGAAAAGAAGATGGAATTTCAGCTTTTAGAATTACTCAAACTTAGAGATAAAAAGAAGTAATAAGTATTTAGAAAAGTGAGGAAGTAAAGTAAAAAAAGAAGATGGATTTTCAGCTTTTAGAATTACTAAAACTTAGAGATAATTAGAATTAATAAGTATTTTGAAAAGTGAGGAAGTAAAGTAAGAAAAGAGAATGGAACTAAAGCTTTTAGAATTACTAAAACTTAGAGATAAAAAGAAGTAATAAGTATTTAGAAAAGTGAGGAAGTAAAGTAAGAAAAGAAGATTGATTTTCAGCTTTTAGAATTACTAAAACTTAGAGATAAAAAGAAGTAATAAGTATTTAGAAAAGTGAGGAAGTAAAGTAAAAAAGAAGATGGAATTAAAGCTTTTAGAATTACTAAAACTTAGAGATAATTAGAATTAATAAGTATTTAGAAAAGTGAGGAAGTAAAGTAAGAAAAGAAGATTGATTTTCAGCTTTTAGAATTACTAAAACTTAGAGATAAAAAGAAGTAATAAGTATTTAGAAAAGTGAGGAAGTAAAGTAAAAAAGAAGATGGATTTTCAGCTTTTAGAATTACTAAAACTTAGAGATAATTAGAATTAATAAGTATTTAGAAAAGTGAGGAAGTAAAGTAAGAAAAGAAGATGGATTTTCAGCTTTTAGAATTACTAAAACTTAGAGATAAAAAGAAGTAATAAGTATTTAGAAAAGTGAGGAAGTAAAGTAAGAAAAGAAGATGGAATTTCAGCTTTTAGAATTACTCAAACTTAGAGATAAAAAGAAGTAATAAGTATTTAGAAAAGTGAGGAAGTAAAGTAAGAAAAGAAGATGGAATTTCAGCTTTTAGAATTACTAAAACTTAGAGATAAAAAGAAGTAATAAGTATTTAGAAAAGTGAGGAAGTAAAGTAAGAAAAGAAGATGGAATTAAAGCTTTTAGAATTACTAAAACTTAGAGATAAAAAGAAGTAATAAGTATTTAGAAAAGTGAGGAAGTAAAGTAAGAAAAGAGAATGGAATTAAAGCTTTTAGCGTCACTAAAACTTAGAGATAAAAAGAAGTAATAAGTATTTAGAAAAGTGAGGAAGTAAAGTAAGAAAAGAAGATGGAATTTCAGCTTTTAGAATTACTAAAACTTAGAGATAAAAAGAAGTAATAAGTATTTAGAAAAGTGAGGAAGTAAAGTAAGAAAAGAAGATTGATTTTCAGCTTTTAGAATTACTAAAACTTAGAGATAAAAAGAAGTAATAAGTATTTAGAAAAGTGAGGAAGTAAAGTAAGAAAAGAAGATTGAATTAAAGCTTTTAGCGTCACTAAAACTTAGAGATAAAAAGAAGTAATAAGTATTTAGAAAAGTGAGGAAGTAAAGTAAGAAAAGAAGATGGAATTTCAGCTTTTAGAATTACTAAAACTTAGAGATAAAAAGAAGTAATAAGTATTTAGAAAAGTGAGGAAGTAAAGTAAGAAAAGAGAATGGAACTAAAGCTTTTAGAATTACTAAAATTTAGAGATAAAAAGAAGTAATAAGTATTTAGAAAAGTGAGGAAGTAAAGTAAGAAAAGAGAATGGAACTAAAGCTTTTAGAATTACTAAAATTTAGAGATAAAAAGAAGTAATAAGTATTTAGAAATGTGAGGAAGTAAAGTAAGAAAAGAAGATTGATTTTCAGCTTTTAGAATTACTAAAACTTAGAGATAAAAAGAAGTAATAAGTATTTAGAAAAGTGAGGAAGTAAAGTAAAAAAGAAGATGGAATTTCAGCTTTTAGAATTACTAAAACTTAGAGATAAAAAGAAGTAATAAGTATTTAGAAAAGTGAGGAAGTAAAGTAAGAAAAGAAGATGGATTTTCAGCTTTTAGAATTACTAAAACTTAGAGATAAAAAGAAGTAATAAGTATTTAGAAAAGTGAGGAAGTAAAGTAAGAAAAGAGAATGGAACTAAAGCTTTTAGAATTACTAAAACTTAGAGATAATTATAATTAATAAGTATTTAGAAAAGTGAGGAAGTAAAGTAAGAAAAGAAGATTGATTTTCAGCTTTTAGAATTACTAAAACTTAGAGATAATTAGAATTAATAAGTATTTAGAAAAGTGAGGAAGTAAAGTAAGAAAAGAAGATGGAATTTCAGCTTTTAGAATTACTAAAACTTAGAGATAAAAAGAAGTAATAAGTATTTAGAAAAGTGAGGAAGTAAAGTAAGAAAGGAAGATTGATTTTCAGCTTTTAGAATTACTAAAACTTAGAGATAAAAAGAAGTAATAAGTATTTAGAAAAGTGAGGAAGTAAAGTAAGAAAAGAAGATGGAATTTCAGCTTTTAGAATTACTCAAACTTAGAGATAAAAAGAAGTAATAAGTATTTAGAAAAGTGAGGAAGTAAAGTAAGAAAAGAAGATTGATTTTCAGCTTTTAGAATTACTAAAATTTAGAGATAAAAAGAAGTAATAAGTATTTAGAAAAGTGAGGAAGTAAAGTAAGAAAAGAAGATGGAATTTCAGCTTTTAGAATTACTAAAACTTAGAGATAAAAAGAAGTAATAAGTATTTAGAAAAGTGAGGAAGTAAAGTAAAAAAGAAGATGGAATTAAAGCTTTTAGAATTACTAAAACTTAGAGATAATTAGAATTAATAAGTATTTAGAAAAGTGAGGAAGTAAAGTAAGAAAAGAAGATTGATTTTCAGCTTTTAGAATTACTAAAACTTAGAGATAAAAAGAAGTAATAAGTATTTAGAAATGTGAGGAAGTAAAGTAAGAAAAGAAGATTGATTTTCAGCTTTTAGAATTACTAAAACTTAGAGATAAAAAGAAGTAATAAGTATTTAGAAAAGTGAGGAAGTAAAGTAAAAAAGAAGATGGAATTTCAGCTTTTAGAATTACTAAAACTTAGAGATAAAAAGAAGTAATAAGTATTTAGAAAAGTGAGGAAGTAAAGTAAGAAAAGAGAATGGAACTAAAGCTTTTAGAATTACTAAAATTTAGAGATAAAAAGAAGTAATAAGTATTTAGAAATGTGAGGAAGTAAAGTAAGAAAAGAAGATTGATTTTCAGCTTTTAGAATTACTAAAACTTAGAGATAAAAAGAAGTAATAAGTATTTAGAAAAGTGAGGAAGTAAAGTAAAAAAGAAGATGGAATTTCAGCTTTTAGAATTACTAAAACTTAGAGATAAAAAGAAGTAATAAGTATTTAGAAAAGTGAGGAAGTAAAGTAAAAAAGAAGATGGAATTTCAGCTTTTAGAATTACTAAAACTTAGAGATAAAAAGAAGTAATAAGTATTTAGAAAAGTGAGGAAGTAAAGTAAGAAAAGAGAATGGAACTAAAGCTTTTAGAATTACTAAAACTTAGAGATAATTATAATTAATAAGTATTTAGAAAAGTGAGGAAGTAAAGTAAGAAAAGAAGATTGATTTTCAGCTTTTAGAATTACTAAAATTTAGAGATAAAAAGAAGTAATAAGTATTTAGAAAAGTGAGGAAGTAAAGTAAAGTAAGAAAAGAAGATGGATTTTCAGCTTTTAGAATTACTAAAATTTAGAGATAAAAAGAAGTAATAAGTATTTAGAAAAGTGAGGAAGTAAAGTAAGAAAAGAAGATGGAATTTCAGCTTTTAGAATTACTCAAACTTAGAGATAAAAAGAAGTAATAAGTATTTAGAAAAGTGAGGAAGTAAAGTAAGAAAAGAAGATGGAATTTCAGCTTTTAGAATTACTAAAACTTAGAGATAAAAAGAAGTAATAAGTATTTAGAAAAGTGAGGAAGTAAAGTAAGAAAAGAAGATGGAATTAAAGCTTTTAGAATTACTAAAACTTAGAGATAAAAAGAAGTAATAAGTATTTAGAAAAGTGAGGAAGTAAAGTAAGAAAAGAGAATGGAATTAAAGCTTTTAGCGTCACTAAAACTTAGAGATAAAAAGAAGTAATAAGTATTTAGAAAAGTGAGGAAGTAAAGTAAGAAAAGAAGATGGAATTTCAGCTTTTAGAATTACTAAAACTTAGAGATAAAAAGAAGTAATAAGTATTTAGAAAAGTGAGGAAGTAAAGTAAGAAAAGAAGATTGATTTTCAGCTTTTAGAATTACTAAAACTTAGAGATAAAAAGAAGTAATAAGTATTTAGAAAAGTGAGGAAGTAAAGTAAGAAAAGAAGATGGAACTAAAGCTTTTAGAATTACTAAAACTTAGAGATAAAAAGAAGTAATAAGTATTTAGAAAAGTGAGGAAGTAAAGTAAGAAAAGAGAATGGAACTAAAGCTTTTAGAATTACTAAAACTTAGAGATAATTATAATTAATAAGTATTTAGAAAAGTGAGGAAGTAAAGTAAGAAAAGAAGATTGATTTTCAGCTTTTAGAATTACTAAAACTTAGAGATAAAAAGAAGTAATAAGTATTTAGAAAAGTGAGGAAGTAAAGTAAGAAAAGAAGATGGATTTTCAGCTTTTAGAATTACTAAAACTTAGAGATAAAAAGAAGTAATAAGTATTTAGAAAAGTGAGGAAGTAAAGTAAGAAAAGAGAATGGAACTAAAGCTTTTAGAATTACTAAAACTTAGAGATAATTATAATTAATAAGTATTTAGAAAAGTGAGGAAGTAAAGTAAGAAAAGAAGATTGATTTTCAGCTTTTAGAATTACTAAAATTTAGAGATAAAAAGAAGTAATAAGTATTTAGAAAAGTGAGGAAGTAAAGTAAGAAAAGAAGATTGATTTTCAGCTTTTAGAATTACTAAAACTTAGAGATAAAAAGAAGTAATAAGTATTTAGAAAAGTGAGGAAGTAAAGTAAGAAAAGAGAATGGAACTAAAGCTTTTAGAATTACTAAAACTTAGAGATAATTAGAATTAATAAGTATTTAGAAAAGTGAGGAAGTAAAGTAAGAAAAGAAGATTGATTTTCAGCTTTTAGAATTACTAAAACTTAGAGATAAAAAGAAGTAATAAGTATTTAGAAAAGTGAGGAAGTAAAGTAAGAAAAGAAGATGGAATTTCAGCTTTTAGAATTACTAAAACTTAGAGATAAAAAGAAGTAATAAGTATTTAGAAAAGTGAGGAAGTAAAGTAAGAAAAGAGAATGGAACTAAAGCTTTTAGAATTACTAAAATTTAGAGATAAAAAGAAGTAATAAGTATTTAGAAAAGTGAGGAAGTAAAGTAAAAAAGAAGATGGAATTAAAGCTTTTAGAATTACTAAAACTTAGAGATAATTAGAATTAATAAGTATTTAGAAAAGTGAGGAAGTAAAGTAAGAAAAGAAGATTGATTTTCAGCTTTTAGAATTACTAAAACTTAGAGATAAAAAGAAGTAATAAGTATTTAGAAATGTGAGGAAGTAAAGTAAGAAAAGAAGATTGATTTTCAGCTTTTAGAATTACTAAAACTTAGAGATAAAAAGAAGTAATAAGTATTTAGAAAAGTGAGGAAGTAAAGTAAGAAAAGAAGATGGAATTTCAGCTTTTAGAATTACTAAAACTTAGAGATAAAAAGAAGTAATAAGTATTTAGAAAAGTGAGGAAGTAAAGTAAGAAAAGAGAATGGAACTAAAGCTTTTAGAATTACTAAAATTTAGAGATAAAAAGAAGTAATAAGTATTTAGAAATGTGAGGAAGTAAAGTAAGAAAAGAAGATTGATTTTCAGCTTTTAGAATTACTAAAACTTAGAGATAAAAAGAAGTAATAAGTATTTAGAAAAGTGAGGAAGTAAAGTAAAAAAGAAGATGGAATTTCAGCTTTTAGAATTACTCAAACTTAGAGATAAAAAGAAGTAATAAGTATTTAGAAAAGTGAGGAAGTAAAGTAAGAAAAGAAGATGGAATTTCAGCTTTTAGAATTACTAAAACTTAGAGATAAAAAGAAGTAATAAGTATTTAGAAAAGTGAGGAAGTAAAGTAAGAAAAGAAGATGGAATTAAAGCTTTTAGAATTACTAAAACTTAGAGATAAAAAGAAGTAATAAGTATTTAGAAAAGTGAGGAAGTAAAGTAAGAAAAGAGAATGGAATTAAAGCTTTTAGCGTCACTAAAACTTAGAGATAAAAAGAAGTAATAAGTATTTAGAAAAGTGAGGAAGTAAAGTAAGAAAAGAAGATGGAATTTCAGCTTTTAGAATTACTAAAACTTAGAGATAAAAAGAAGTAATAAGTATTTAGAAAAGTGAGGAAGTAAAGTAAGAAAAGAAGATTGATTTTCAGCTTTTAGAATTACTAAAACTTAGAGATAAAAAGAAGTAATAAGTATTTAGAAAAGTGAGGAAGTAAAGTAAGAAAAGAGAATGGAACTAAAGCTTTTAGAATTACTAAAACTTAGAGATAATTATAATTAATATATATTTAGAAAAGTGAGGAAGTAAAGTAAGAAAAGAAGATTGATTTTCAGCTTTTAGAATTACTAAAACTTAGAGATAAAAAGAAGTAATAAGTATTTAGAAAAGTGAGGAAGTAAAGTAAGAAAAGAAGATGGAATTTCAGCTTTTAGAATTACTAAAACTTAGAGATAAAAAGAAGTAATAAGTATTTAGAAAAGTGAGGAAGTAAAGTAAGAAAAGAAGATGGAATTTCAGCTTTTAGAATTACTAAAACTTAGAGATAAAAAGAAGTAATAAGTATTTAGAAAAGTGAGGAAGTAAAGTAAGAAAAGAAGATGGAATTTCAGCTTTTAGAATTACTAAAACTTAGAGATAAAAAGAAGTAATAAGTATTTAGAAAAGTGAGGAAGTAAAGTAAGAAAAGAAGATGGAATTTCAGCTTTTAGAATTACTCAAACTTAGAGATAAAAAGAAGTAATAAGTATTTAGAAAAGTGAGGAAGTAAAGTAAGAAAAGAAGATGGATTTTCAGCTTTTAGAATTACTAAAACTTAGAGATAAAAAGAAGTAATAAGTATTTAGAAAAGTGAGGAAGTAAAGTAAGAAAAGAAGATGGAATTTCAGCTTTTAGAATTACTCAAACTTAGAGATAAAAAGAAGTAATAAGTATTTAGAAAAGTGAGGAAGTAAAGTAAGAAAAGAAGATGGAATTTCAGCTTTTAGAATTACTAAAACTTAGAGATAAAAAGAAGTAATAAGTATTTAGAAAAGTGAGGAAGTAAAGTAAGAAAAGAAGATGGAACTAAAGCTTTTAGAATTACTAAAATTTAGAGATAAAAAGAAGTAATAAGTATTTAGAAAAGTGAGGAAGTAAAGTAAGAAAAGAAGATTGATTTTCAGCTTTTAGAATTACTAAAACTTAGAGATAAAAAGAAGTAATAAGTATTTAGAAAAGTGAGGAAGTAAAGTAAGAAAAGAGAATGGAATTAAAGCTTTTAGCGTCACTAAAACTTAGAGATAAAAAGAAGTAATAAGTATTTAGAAAAGTGAGGAAGTAAAGTAAGAAAAGAAGATGGAACTAAAGCTTTTAGAATTACTAAAATTTAGAGATAAAAAGAAGTAATAAGTATTTAGAAAAGTGAGGAAGTAAAGTAAGAAAAGAAGATTGATTTTCAGCTTTTAGAATTACTAAAACTTAGAGATAAAAAGAAGTAATAAGTATTTAGAAAAGTGAGGAAGTAAAGTAAGAAAAGAGAATGGAACTAAAGCTTTTAGAATTACTAAAATTTAGAGATAAAAAGAAGTAATAAGTATTTAGAAAAGTGAGGAAGTAAAGTAAGAAAAGAAGATTGAATTAAAGCTTTTAGAATTACTAAAACTTAGAGATAATTAGAATTAATAAGTATTTAGAAAAGTGAGGAAGTAAAGTAAGAAAAGAAGATTGATTTTCAGCTTTTAGAATTACTAAAACTTAGAGATAAAAAGAAGTAATAAGTATTTAGAAATGTGAGGAAGTAAAGTAAGAAAAGAAGATTGATTTTCAGCTTTTAGAATTACTAAAACTTAGAGATAAAAAGAAGTAATAAGTATTTAGAAAAGTGAGGAAGTAAAGTAAAAAAGAAGATGGAATTTCAGCTTTTAGAATTACTAAAACTTAGAGATAAAAAGAAGTAATAAGTATTTAGAAAAGTGAGGAAGTAAAGTAAGAAAAGAAGATGGATTTTCAGCTTTTAGAATTACTAAAACTTAGAGATAAAAAGAAGTAATAAGTATTTAGAAAAGTGAGGAAGTAAAGTAAGAAAAGAAGATTGATTTTCAGCTTTTAGAATTACTAAAACTTAGAGATAAAAAGAAGTAATAAGTATTTAGAAAAGTGAGGAAGTAAAGTAAGAAAAGAAGATGGATTTTCAGCTTTTAGAATTACTAAAACTTAGAGATAAAAAGAAGTAATAAGTATTTAGAAAAGTGAGGAAGTAAAGTAAGAAAAGAAGATGGATTTTCAGCTTTTAGAATTACTAAAACTTAGAGATAAAAAGAAGTAATAAGTATTTAGAAAAGTGAGGAAGTAAAGTAAGAAAAGAAGATTGATTTTCAGCTTTTAGAATTACTCAAACTTAGAGATAAAAAGAAGTAATAAGTATTTAGAAAAGTGAGGAAGTAAAGTAAGAAAAGAAGATTGATTTTCAGCTTTTAGAATTACTAAAACTTAGAGATAAAAAGAAGTAATAAGTATTTAGAAAAGTGAGGAAGTAAAGTAAGAAAAGAAGATGGAATTTCAGCTTTTAGAATTACTAAAACTTAGAGATAAAAAGAAGTAATAAGTATTTAGAAAAGTGAGGAAGTAAAGTAAGAAAAGAAGATTGATTTTCAGTTTTTAGAATTACTAAAACTTAGAGATAAAAAGAAGTAATAAGTATTTAGAAAAGTGAGGAAGTAAAGTAAGAAAAGAAAATGGAATTTCAGCTTTTAGAATTACTAAAATTTAGAGATAAAAAGAAGTAATAAGTATTTAGAAAAGTGAGGAAGTAAAGTAAGAAAAGAAGATGGAATTTCAGCTTTTAGAATTACTAAAACTTAGAGATAAAAAGAAGTAATAAGTATTTAGAAAAGTGAGGAAGTAAAGTAAGAAAAGAAGATTGATTTTCAGCTTTTAGAATTACTAAAACTTAGAGATAAAAAGAAGTAATAAGTATTTAGAAAAGTGAGGAAGTAAAGTAAGAAAAGAAGATTGATTTTCAGCTTTTAGAATTACTAAAATTTAGAGATAAAAAGAATTAATAAGTATTTAGAAAAGTGAGGAAGTAAAGTAAAAAAGAAGATGGAATTAAAGCTTTTAGAATTACTAAAACTTAGAGATAATTAGAATTAATAAGTATTTAGAAAAGTGAGGAAGTAAAGTAAGAAAAGAAGATTGATTTTCAGCTTTTAGAATTACTAAAACTTAGAGATAAAAAGAAGTAATAAGTATTTAGAAAAGTGAGGAAGTAAAGTAAGAAAAGAAGATTGATTTTCAGCTTTTAGAATTACTAAAACTTAGAGATAAAAAGAAGTAATAAGTATTTAGAAAAGTGAGGAAGTAAAGTAAGAAAAGAAGATGGAATTTCAGCTTTTAGAATTACTCAAACTTAGAGATAAAAAGAAGTAATAAGTATTTAGAAAAGTGAGGAAGTAAAGTAAGAAAAGAAGATTGATTTTCAGCTTTTAGAATTACTAAAATTTAGAGATAAAAAGAAGTAATAAGTATTTAGAAAAGTGAGGAAGTAAAGTAAGAAAAGAAGATGGAATTTCAGCTTTTAGAATTACTAAAACTTAGAGATAAAAAGAAGTAATAAGTATTTAGAAAAGTGAGGAAGTAAAGTAAAAAAGAAGATGGAATTAAAGCTTTTAGAATTACTAAAACTTAGAGATAATTAGAATTAATAAGTATTTAGAAAAGTGAGGAAGTAAAGTAAGAAAAGAAGATTGATTTTCAGCTTTTAGAATTACTAAAACTTAGAGATAAAAAGAAGTAATAAGTATTTAGAAATGTGAGGAAGTAAAGTAAGAAAAGAAGATTGATTTTCAGCTTTTAGAATTACTAAAACTTAGAGATAATTAGAATTAATAAGTATTTAGAAAAGTGAGGAAGTAAAGTAAGAAAAGAAGATGGATTTTCAGCTTTTAGAATTACTAAAACTTAGAGATAAAAAGAAGTAATAAGTATTTAGAAAAGTGAGGAAGTAAAGTAAGAAAAGAAGATTGATTTTCAGCTTTTAGAATTACTAAAATTTAGAGATAAAAAGAAGTAATAAGTATTTAGAAAAGTGAGGAAGTAAAGTAAGAAAAGAAGATGGAATTTCAGCTTTTAGAATTACTAAAACTTAGAGATAAAAAGAAGTAATAAGTATTTAGAAAAGTGAGGAAGTAAAGTAAAAAAGAAGATTGATTTTCAGCTTTTAGAATTACTAAAACTTAGAGATAAAAAGAAGTAATAAGTATTTAGAAAAGTGAGGAAGTAAAGTAAGAAAAGAGAATGGAACTAAAGCTTTTAGAATTACTAAAACTTAGAGATAATTATAATTAATAAGTATTTAGAAAAGTGAGGAAGTAAAGTAAGAAAAGAAGATTGATTTTCAGCTTTTAGAATTACTAAAATTTAGAGATAAAAAGAAGTAATAAGTATTTAGAAAAGTGAGGAAGTAAAGTAAGAAAAGAAGATGGAATTTCAGCTTTTAGAATTACTAAAACTTAGAGATAATTAGAATTAATAAGTATTTAGAAAAGTGAGGAAGTAAAGTAAGAAAAGAAGATTGATTTTCAGCTTTTAGAATTACTAAAACTTAGAGATAAAAAGAAGTAATAAGTATTTAGAAAAGTGAGGAAGTAAAGTAAGAAAAGAAGATGGAATTTCAGCTTTTAGAATTACTAAAACTTAGAGATAATTAGAATTAATAAGTATTTAGAAAAGTGAGGAAGTAAAGTAAGAAAAGAAGATTGATTTTCAGCTTTTAGAATTACTAAAATTTAGAGATAAAAAGAAGTAATAAGTATTTAGAAAAGTGAGGAAGTAAAGTAAGAAAAGAAGATGGATTTTCAGCTTTTAGAATTACTAAAACTTAGAGATAAAAAGAAGTAATAAGTATTTAGAAAAGTGAGGAAGTAAAGTAAGAAAAGAAGATTGATTTTCAGCTTTTAGAATTACTAAAACTTAGAGATAAAAAGAAGTAATAAGTATTTAGAAAAGTGAGGAAGTAAAGTAAAAAAGAAGATGGATTTTCAGCTTTTAGAATTACTATAACTTAGAGATAAAAAGAAGTAATAAGTATTTAGAAATGTGAGGAAGTAAAGTAAGAAAAGAAGATGGAATTTCAGCTTTTAGAATTACTAAAACTTAGAGATAAAAAGAAGTAATAAGTATTTAGAAAAGTGAGGAAGTAAAGTAAGAAAAGAGAATGGAATTTCAGCTTTTAGAATTACTAAAATTTAGAGATAAAAAGAAGTAATAAGTATTTAGAAAAGTGAGGAAGTAAAGTAAGAAAAGAAGATTGAATTTCAGCTTTTAGAATTACTAAAACTTAGAGATAAAAAGAAGTAATAAGTATTTAGAAAAGTGAGGAAGTAAAGTAAAAAAGAAGATGGAATTAAAGCTTTTAGAATTACTAAAACTTAGAGATAATTAGAATTAATAAGTATTTAGAAAAGTGAGGAAGTAAAGTAAGAAAAGAAGATTGATTTTCAGCTTTTAGAATTACTAAAACTTAGAGATAAAAAGAAGTAATAAGTATTTAGAAAAGTGAGGAAGTAAAGTAAAAAAGAAGATGGATTTTCAGCTTTTAGAATTACTAAAACTTAGAGATAAAAAGAAGTAATAAGTATTTAGAAAAGTGAGGAAGTAAAGTAAGAAAAGAAGATTGAATTTCAGCTTTTAGAATTACTAAAACTTAGAGATAAAAAGAAGTAATAAGTATTTAGAAAAGTGAGGAAGTAAAGTAAGAAAAGAAGATTGAATTTCAGCTTTTAGAATTACTAAAACTTAGAGATAAAAAGAAGTAATAAGTATTTAGAAAAGTGAGGAAGTAAAGTAAAAAAAAAGATGGAACTAAAGCTTTTAGAATTACTAAAACTTAGAGATAAAAAGAAGTAATAAGTATTTAGAAAAGTGAGGAAGTAAAGTAAAAAAGAAGATGGATTTTCAGCTTTTAGAATTACTAAAACTTAGAGATAAAAAGAAGTAATAAGTATTTAGAAATGTGAGGAAGTAAAGTAAGAAAAGAGAATGGAATTTCAGCTTTTAGAATTACTAAAATTTAGAGATAAAAAGAAGTAATAAGTATTTAGAAAAGTGAGGAAGTAAAGTAAGAAAAGAAGATTGAATTTCAGCTTTTAGAATTACTAAAACTTAGAGATAATTAGAATTAATAAGTATTTAGAAAAGTGAGGAAGTAAAGTAAGAAAAGAAGATGGATTTTCAGCTTTTAGAATTACTAAAACTTAGAGATAAAAAGAAGTAATAAGTATTTAGAAAAGTGAGGAAGTAAAGTAAGAAAAGAAGATTGATTTTCAGCTTTTAGAATTACTAAAACTTAGAGATAAAAAGAAGTAATAAGTATTTAGAAAAGTGAGGAAGTAAAGTAAGAAAAGAAGATTGATTTTCAGCTTTTAGAATTACTCAAACTTAGAGATAAAAAGAAGTAATAAGTATTTAGAAAAGTGAGGAAGTAAAGTAAGAAAAGAAGATGGATTTTCAGCTTTTAGAATTACTAAAACTTAGAGATAAAAAGAAGTAATAAGTATTTAGAAAAGTGAGGAAGTAAAGTAAGAAAAGAAGATTGAATTTCAGCTTTTAGAATTACTAAAACTTAGAGATAAAAAGAAGTAATAAGTATTTAGAAAAGTGAGGAAGTAAAGTAAAAAAGAAGATGGAATTAAAGCTTTTAGAATTACTAAAACTTAGAGATAATTAGAATTAATAAGTATTTAGAAAAGTGAGGAAGTAAAGTAAGAAAAGAAGATTGATTTTCAGCTTTTATAATTACTAAAACTTAGAGATAAAAAGAAGTAATAAGTATTTAGAAAAGTGAGGAAGTAAAGTAAAAAAGAAGATGGATTTTCAGCTTTTAGAATTACTAAAACTTAGAGATAAAAAGAAGTAATAAGTATTTAGAAAAGTGAGGAAGTAAAGTAAGAAAAGAAGATTGATTTTCAGCTTTTAGAA
>CAMPDV010005628.1:0-23723 GCA_946699065.1 Loxodes magnus | reverse complement strand
ATCTAAAACTATGCTTTTTTTACTTTAAAAATTACACTACTTTTTTTCATTCATTGTTAACTCACTCTGGTATTAAAATTTCGTATTCTCACTTCAAAACACTTATAAAACTATGCTTTTTTTTACTTTAAAAATTACACTACTTTTTTTCATACATTGTTAACTCACTCTGGTATTAAAATTTCGTATTCTCACTTCAAAAGATATCTAAAACTATGCTTTTTTTACTTTAAAAATTACACTACTTTTTTTCATTCATTGTTAACTCACTCTGGTATTAAAATTTCGTATTCTCACTTCAAAAGATATCTAAAACTATGCTTTTTTTTACTTTAAAAATTACACTACTTTTTTTCATTCATTGTTAACTCACTCTGGTATTAAAATTTCGTATTCTCACTTCAAAAGATATCTAAAACTATGCTTTTTTTACTTTAAAAATTACACTACTTTTTTTCATTCATTGTTAACTCACTCTGGTATTAAAATTTCGTATTCTCACTTCAAAAGATATCTAAAACTATGCTTTTTTTTACTTTAAAAATTACACTACTTTTTTTCATTCATTGTTAACTCACTCTGGTATTAAAATTTCGTATTCTCACTTCAAAACACTTATAAAACTATGCTTTTTTTACTTTAAAAATTACACTACTTTTTTTCATTCATTGTTAACTCACTCTGGTATTAAAATTTCGTATTCTCACTTCAAAACACTTATAAAACTATGCTTTTTTTACTTTAAAAATTACACTACTTTTTTTCATTCATTGTTAACTCACTCTGGTATTAAAATTTCGTATTCTCACTTCAAAAGATATCTAAAACTATGCTTTTTTTTACTTTAAAAATTACACTACTTTTTTTCATACATTGTTAACTCACTCTGGTATTAAAATTTCGTATTCTCACTTCAAAAGATATCTAAAACTATGCTTTTTTTTACTTTAAAAATTACACTACTTTTTTTCATACATTGTTAACTCACTCTGGTATTAAAATTTCGTATTCTCACTTCAAAAGATATCTAAAACTATGCTTTTTTTTACTTTAAAAATTACACTAATTTTTTTCATTCATTGTTAACTCACTCTGGTATTAAAATTTCGTATTCTCACTTCAAAAGATATCTAAAACTATGCTTTTTTTTACTTTAAAAATTACACTACTTTTTTTCATTCATTGTTAACTCACTCTGGTATTAAAATTTCGTATTTTCACTTCAAAAGATATCTAAAACTATGCTTTTTTTTACTTTAAAAATTACACTACTTTTTTTCATTCATTGTTAACTCACTCTGGTATTAAAATTTCGTATTCTCACTTCAAAAGATATCTAAAACTATGCTTTTTTTTACTTTAAAAATTACACTACTTTTTTTCATTCATTGTTAACTCACTCTGGTATTAAAATTTCGTATTCTCACTTCAAAACACTTATAAAACTATGCTTTTTTTTACTTTAAAAATTACACTACTTTTTTTCATACATTGTTAACTCACTCTGGTATTAAAATTTCGTATTCTCACTTCAAAAGATATCTAAAACTATGCTTTTTTTACTTTAAAAATTACACTACTTTTTTTCATTCATTGTTAACTCACTCTGGTATTAAAATTTCGTATTCTCACTTCAAAAGATATCTAAAACTATGCTTTTTTTTACTTTAAAAATTACACTACTTTTTTTCATTCATTGTTAACTCACTCTGGTATTAAAATTTCGTATTCTCACTTCAAAAGATATCTAAAACTATGCTTTTTTTACTTTAAAAATTACACTACTTTTTTTCATTCATTGTTAACTCACTCTGGTATTAAAATTTCGTATTCTCACTTCAAAAGATATCTAAAACTATGCTTTTTTTTACTTTAAAAATTACACTACTTTTTTTCATTCATTGTTAACTCACTCTGGTATTAAAATTTCGTATTCTCACTTCAAAACACTTATAAAACTATGCTTTTTTTACTTTAAAAATTACACTACTTTTTTTCATTCATTGTTAACTCACTCTGGTATTAAAATTTCGTATTCTCACTTCAAAACACTTATAAAACTATGCTTTTTTTACTTTAAAAATTACACTACTTTTTTTCATTCATTGTTAACTCACTCTGGTATTAAAATTTCGTATTCTCACTTCAAAAGATATCTAAAACTATGCTTTTTTTTTACTTTAAAAATTACACTACTTTTTTTCATACATTGTTAACTCACTCTGGTATTAAAATTTCGTATTCTCACTTCAAAACACTTATAAAACTATGCTTTTTTTTACTTTAAAAATTACACTACTTTTTTTCATTCATTGTTAACTCACTCTGGTATTAAAATTTCGTATTCTCACTTCAAAAGATATCTAAAACTATGCTTTTTTTTACTTTAAAAATTACACTACTTTTTTTCATACATTGTTAACTCACTCTGGTATTAAAATTTCGTATTCTCACTTCAAAAGATATCTAAAACTATGCTTTTTTTTTACTTTAAAAATTACACTAATTTTTTTCATTCATTGTTAACTCACTCTGGTATTAAAATTTCGTATTCTCACTTCAAAAGATATCTAAAACTATGCTTTTTTTTACTTTAAAAATTACACTACTTTTTTTCATTCATTGTTAACTCACTCTGGTATTAAAATTTCGTATTTTCACTTCAAAAGATATCTAAAACTATGCTTTTTTTTACTTTAAAAATTACACTACTTTTTTTCATTCATTGTTAACTCACTCTGGTATTAAAATTTCGTATTCTCACTTCAAAAGATATCTAAAACTATGCTTTTTTTTACTTTAAAAATTACACTACTTTTTTTCATACATTGTTAACTCACTCTGGTATTAAAATTTCGTATTCTCACTTCAAAAGATATCTAAAACTATGCTTTTTTTTACTTTAAAAATTACACTACTTTTTTTCATTCATTGTTAACTCACTCTGGTATTAAAATTTCGTATTCTCACTTCAAAAGATATCTAAAACTATGCTTTTTTTTACTTTAAAAATTACACTAATTTTTTTCATTCATTGTTAACTCACTCTGGTATTAAAATTTCGTATTCTCACTTCAAAAGATATCTAAAACTATGCTTTTTTTTACTTTAAAAATTACACTACTTTTTTTCATTCATTGTTAACTCACTCTGGTATTAAAATTTCGTATTTTCACTTCAAAACACTTATAAAACTATGCTTTTTTTTACTTTAAAAATTACACTACTTTTTTTCATTCATTGTTAACTCACTCTGGTATTAAAATTTCGTATTCTCACTTCAAAAGATATCTAAAACTATGCTTTTTTTTACTTTAAAAATTACACTACTTTTTTTCATACATTGTTAACTCACTCTGGTATTAAAATTTCGTATTCTCACTTCAAAAGATATCTAAAACTATGCTTTTTTTTACTTTAAAAATTACACTACTTTTTTTCATTCATTGTTAACTCACTCTGGTATTAAAATTTCGTATTCCTCACTTCAAAACACTTATAAAACTATGCTTTTTTTACTTTAAAAATTACACTACTTTTTTTCATTCATTGTTAACTCACTCTGGTATTAAAATTTCGTATTCTCACTTCAAAACACTTATAAAACTATGCTTTTTTTTACTTTAAAAATTACACTACTTTTTTTCATACATTGTTAACTCACTCTGGTATTAAAATTTCGTATTTTCACTTCAAAAGATATCTAAAACTATGCTTTTTTTTACTTTAAAAATTACACTACTTTTTTTCATACATTGTTAACTCACTCTGGTATTAAAATTTCGTATTCTCACTTCAAAAGATATCTAAAACTATGCTTTTTTTTACTTTAAAAATTACACTACTTTTTTTTCATACATTGTTAACTCACTCTGGTATTAAAATTTCGTATTCTCACTTCAAAAGATATCTAAAACTATGCTTTTTTTTACTTTAAAAATTACACTACTTTTTTTCATTCATTGTTAACTCACTCTGGTATTAAAATTTCGTATTCTCACTTCAAAAGATATCTAAAACTATGCTTTTTTTTACTTTAAAAATTACACTAATTTTTTTCATTCATTGTTAACTCACTCTGGTATTAAAATTTCGTATTCTCACTTCAAAAGATATCTAAAACTATGCTTTTTTTTACTTTAAAAATTACACTACTTTTTTTCATTCATTGTTAACTCACTCTGGTATTAAAATTTCGTATTCTCACTTCAAAAGATATCTAAAACTATGCTTTTTTTTACTTTAAAAATTACACTACTTTTTTTCATACATTGTTAACTCACTCTGGTATTAAAATTTCGTATTCTCACTTCAAAAGATATCTAAAACTATGCTTTTTTTTACTTTAAAAATTACACTACTTTTTTTTCATTCATTGTTAACTCACTCTGGTATTAAAATTTCGTATTCTCACTTCAAAAGATATCTAAAACTATGCTTTTTTTTACTTTAAAAATTACACTAATTTTTTTCATTCATTGTTAACTCACTCTGGTATTAAAATTTCGTATTCTCACTTCAAAAGATATCTAAAACTATGCTTTTTTTTACTTTAAAAATTACACTACTTTTTTTCATACATTGTTAACTCACTCTGGTATTAAAATTTCGTATTCTCACTTCAAAAGATATCTAAAACTATGCTTTTTTTTACTTTAAAAATTACACTACTTTTTTTCATACATTGTTAACTCACTCTGGTATTAAAATTTCGTATTCTCACTTCAAAACACTTATAAAACTATGCTTTTTTTTACTTTAAAAATTACACTACTTTTTTTCATACATTGTTAACTCACTCTGGTATTAAAATTTCGTATTTTCACTTCAAAAGATATCTAAAACTATGCTTTTTTTTACTTTAAAAATTACACTACTTTTTTTCATTCATTGTTAACTCACTCTGGTATTAAAATTTCGTATTCTCACTTCAAAACACTTATAAAACTATGCTTTTTTTACTTTAAAAATTACACTACTTTTTTTCATACATTGTTAACTCACTCTGGTATTAAAATTTCGTATTCTCACTTCAAAACACTTATAAAACTATGCTTTTTTTTACTTTAAAAATTACACTACTTTTTTTCATACATTGTTAACTCACTCTGGTATTAAAATTTCGTATTCTCACTTCAAAAGATATCTAAAACTATGCTTTTTTTACTTTAAAAATTACACTACTTTTTTTCATTCATTGTTAACTCACTCTGGTATTAAAATTTCGTATTCTCACTTAAAAAGATATCTAAAACTATGCTTTTTTTTTACTTTAAAAATTACACTACTTTTTTTCATTCATTGTTAACTCACTCTGGTATTAAAATTTCGTATTCTCACTTCAAAAGATATCTAAAACTATGCTTTTTTTTTACTTTAAAAATTACACTACTTTTTTTCATACATTGTTAACTCACTCTGGTATTAAAATTTCGTATTCTCACTTCAAAAGATATCTAAAACTATGCTTTTTTTTTACTTTAAAAATTACACTACTTTTTTTCATTCATTGTTAACTCACTCTGGTATTAAAATTTCGTATTCTCACTTCAAAACACTTATAAAACTATGCTTTTTTTTACTTTAAAAATTACACTACTTTTTTTCATACATTGTTAACTCACTCTGGTATTAAAATTTCGTATTCTCACTTCAAAAGATATCTAAAACTATGCTTTTTTTACTTTAAAAATTACACTACTTTTTTTCATTCATTGTTAACTCACTCTGGTATTAAAATTTCGTATTCTCACTTCAAAAGATATCTAAAACTATGCTTTTTTTTACTTTAAAAATTACACTACTTTTTTTCATACATTGTTAACTCACTCTGGTATTAAAATTTCGTATTCTCACTTCAAAAGATATCTAAAACTATGCTTTTTTTACTTTAAAAATTACACTAATTTTTTTCATTCATTGTTAACTCACTCTGGTATTAAAATTTCGTATTCTCACTTCAAAAGATATCTAAAACTATGCTTTTTTTTACTTTAAAAATTACACTACTTTTTTTCATTCATTGTTAACTCACTCTGGTATTAAAATTTCGTATTTTCACTTCAAAACACTTATAAAACTATGCTTTTTTTTACTTTAAAAATTACACTACTTTTTTTCATTCATTGTTAACTCACTCTGGTATTAAAATTTCGTATTCTCACTTCAAAAGATATCTAAAACTATGCTTTTTTTTTACTTTAAAAATTACACTACTTTTTTTCATACATTGTTAACTCACTCTGGTATTAAAATTTCGTATTCTCACTTCAAAAGATATCTAAAACTATGCTTTTTTTTACTTTAAAAATTACACTACTTTTTTTCATTCATTGTTAACTCACTCTGGTATTAAAATTTCGTATTCTCACTTCAAAACACTTATAAAACTATGCTTTTTTTACTTTAAAAATTACACTACTTTTTTTCATTCATTGTTAACTCACTCTGGTATTAAAATTTCGTATTCTCACTTCAAAACACTTATAAAACTATGCTTTTTTTTACTTTAAAAATTACACTACTTTTTTTCATACATTGTTAACTCACTCTGGTATTAAAATTTCGTATTTTCACTTCAAAAGATATCTAAAACTATGCTTTTTTTTACTTTAAAAATTACACTACTTTTTTTCATTCATTGTTAACTCACTCTGGTATTAAAATTTCGTATTCTCACTTCAAAACACTTATAAAACTATGCTTTTTTTACTTTAAAAATTACACTACTTTTTTTTCATACATTGTTAACTCACTCTGGTATTAAAATTTCGTATTCTCACTTCAAAAGATATCTAAAACTATGCTTTTTTTTACTTTAAAAATTACACTACTTTTTTTCATTCATTGTTAACTCACTCTGGTATTAAAATTTCGTATTCTCACTTCAAAAGATATCTAAAACTATGCTTTTTTTTACTTTAAAAATTACACTACTTTTTTTCATTCATTGTTAACTCACTCTGGTATTAAAATTTCGTATTTTCACTTCAAAACACTTATAAAACTATGCTTTTTTTTACTTTAAAAATTACACTACTTTTTTTCATTCATTGTTAACTCACTCTGGTATTAAAATTTCGTATTCTCACTTCAAAAGATATCTAAAACTATGCTTTTTTTTTACTTTAAAAATTACACTACTTTTTTTCATACATTGTTAACTCACTCTGGTATTAAAATTTCGTATTCTCACTTCAAAAGATATCTAAAACTATGCTTTTTTTTACTTTAAAAATTACACTACTTTTTTTCATTCATTGTTAACTCACTCTGGTATTAAAATTTCGTATTCTCACTTCAAAAGATATCTAAAACTATGCTTTTTTTTACTTTAAAAATTACACTAATTTTTTTCATTCATTGTTAACTCACTCTGGTATTAAAATTTCGTATTCTCACTTCAAAAGATATCTAAAACTATGCTTTTTTTTACTTTAAAAATTACACTACTTTTTTTCATACATTGTTAACTCACTCTGGTATTAAAATTTCGTATTCTCACTTCAAAAGATATCTAAAACTATGCTTTTTTTTTACTTTAAAAATTACACTACTTTTTTTTCATACATTGTTAACTCACTCTGGTATTAAAATTTCGTATTCTCACTTCAAAACACTTATAAAACTATGCTTTTTTTTTACTTTAAAAATTACACTACTTTTTTTCATACATTGTTAACTCACTCTGGTATTAAAATTTCGTATTTTCACTTCAAAAGATATCTAAAACTATGCTTTTTTTTACTTTAAAAATTACACTACTTTTTTTCATTCATTGTTAACTCACTCTGGTATTAAAATTTCGTATTCTCACTTCAAAACACTTATAAAACTATGCTTTTTTTACTTTAAAAATTACACTACTTTTTTTCATACATTGTTAACTCACTCTGGTATTAAAATTTCGTATTCTCACTTCAAAACACTTATAAAACTATGCTTTTTTTTACTTTAAAAATTACACTACTTTTTTTCATACATTGTTAACTCACTCTGGTATTAAAATTTCGTATTCTCACTTCAAAAGATATCTAAAACTATGCTTTTTTTACTTTAAAAATTACACTACTTTTTTTCATTCATTGTTAACTCACTCTGGTATTAAAATTTCGTATTCTCACTTAAAAAGATATCTAAAACTATGCTTTTTTTTACTTTAAAAATTACACTACTTTTTTTCATTCATTGTTAACTCACTCTGGTATTAAAATTTCGTATTCTCACTTCAAAAGATATCTAAAACTATGCTTTTTTTTACTTTAAAAATTACACTACTTTTTTTCATACATTGTTAACTCACTCTGGTATTAAAATTTCGTATTCTCACTTCAAAAGATATCTAAAACTATGCTTTTTTTTACTTTAAAAATTACACTACTTTTTTTCATTCATTGTTAACTCACTCTGGTATTAAAATTTCGTATTCTCACTTCAAAACACTTATAAAACTATGCTTTTTTTTACTTTAAAAATTACACTACTTTTTTTCATACATTGTTAACTCACTCTGGTATTAAAATTTCGTATTCTCACTTCAAAAGATATCTAAAACTATGCTTTTTTTACTTTAAAAATTACACTACTTTTTTTCATTCATTGTTAACTCACTCTGGTATTAAAATTTCGTATTCTCACTTCAAAAGATATCTAAAACTATGCTTTTTTTTACTTTAAAAATTACACTACTTTTTTTCATTCATTGTTAACTCACTCTGGTATTAAAATTTCGTATTCTCACTTCAAAAGATATCTAAAACTATGCTTTTTTTTACTTTAAAAATTACACTACTTTTTTTCATTCATTGTTAACTCACTCTGGTATTAAAATTTCGTATTCTCACTTCAAAACACTTATAAAACTATGCTTTTTTTACTTTAAAAATTACACTACTTTTTTTCATTCATTGTTAACTCACTCTGGTATTAAAATTTCGTATTCTCACTTCAAAAGATATCTAAAACTATGCTTTTTTTTACTTTAAAAATTACACTACTTTTTTTCATTCATTGTTAACTCACTCTGGTATTAAAATTTCGTATTCTCACTTCAAAAGATATCTAAAACTATGCTTTTTTTTACTTTAAAAATTACACTACTTTTTTTCATTCATTGTTAACTCACTCTGGTATTAAAATTTCGTATTCTCACTTCAAAACACTTATAAAACTATGCTTTTTTTACTTTAAAAATTACACTACTTTTTTTCATTCATTGTTAACTCACTCTGGTATTAAAATTTCGTATTCTCACTTCAAAAGATATCTAAAACTATGCTTTTTTTTACTTTAAAAATTACACTACTTTTTTTCATACATTGTTAACTCACTCTGGTATTAAAATTTCGTATTCTCACTTCAAAAGATATCTAAAACTATGCTTTTTTTTACTTTAAAAATTACACTACTTTTTTTCATTCATTGTTAACTCACTCTGGTATTAAAATTTCGTATTCTCACTTCAAAAGATATCTAAAACTATGCTTTTTTTTACTTTAAAAATTACACTACTTTTTTTCATTCATTGTTAACTCACTCTGGTATTAAAATTTCGTATTCTCACTTCAAAAGATATCTAAAAACTATGCTTTTTTTTACTTTAAAAATTACACTACTTTTTTTCATTCATTGTTAACTCACTCTGGTATTAAAATTTCGTATTCTCACTTCAAAAGATATCTAAAAACTATGCTTTTTTTACTTTAAAAATTACACTACTTTTTTTCATACATTGTTAACTCACTCTGGTATTAAAATTTCGTATTTTCACTTCAAAAGATATCTAAAACTATGCTTTTTTTACTTTAAAAATTACACTACTTTTTTTCATTCATTGTTAACTCACTCTGGTATTAAAATTTCGTATTCTCACTTCAAAAGATATCTAAAACTATGCTTTTTTTACTTTAAAAATTACACTACTTTTTTTCATACATTGTTAACTCACTCTGGTATTAAAATTTCGTATTCTCACTTCAAAAGATATCTAAAACTATGCTTTTTTTTACTTTAAAAATTACACTACTTTTTTTCATACATTGTTAACTCACTCTGGTATTAAAATTTCGTATTCTCACTTCAAAAGATATCTAAAACTATGCTTTTTTTTACTTTAAAAATTACACTACTTTTTTTCATACATTGTTAACTCACTCTGGTATTAAAATTTCGTATTCTCACTTCAAAAGATATCTAAAACTATGCTTTTTTTACTTTAAAAATTACACTACTTTTTTTCATACATTGTTAACTCACTCTGGTATTAAAATTTCGTATTCTCACTTCAAAAGATATCTAAAACTATGCTTTTTTTTACTTTAAAAATTACACTACTTTTTTTCATTCATTGTTAACTCACTCTGGTATTAAAATTTCGTATTCTCACTTCAAAAGATATCTAAAACTATGCTTTTTTTTACTTTAAAAATTACACTACTTTTTTTCATTCATTGTTAACTCACTCTGGTATTAAAATTTCGTATTCTCACTTCAAAAGATATCTAAAACTATGCTTTTTTTTACTTTAAAAATTACACTACTTTTTTTCATTCATTGTTAACTCACTCTGGTATTAAAATTTCGTATTCTCACTTCAAAAGATATCTAAAACTATGCTTTTTTTTACTTTAAAAATTACACTACTTTTTTTCATTCATTGTTAACTCACTCTGGTATTAAAATTTCGTATTCTCACTTCAAAAGATATCTAAAACTATGCTTTTTTTTACTTTAAAAATTACACTACTTTTTTTCATTCATTGTTAACTCACTCTGGTATTAAAATTTCGTATTCTCACTTCAAAAGATATCTAAAACTATGCTTTTTTTTACTTTAAAAATTACACTACTTTTTTTCATTCATTGTTAACTCACTCTGGTATTAAAATTTCGTATTCTCACTTCAAAAGATATCTAAAACTATGCTTTTTTTTACTTTAAAAATTACACTACTTTTTTTCATTCATTGTTAACTCACTCTGGTATTAAAATTTCGTATTCTCACTTCAAAAGATATCTAAAACTATGCTTTTTTTTACTTTAAAAATTACACTACTTTTTTTCATACATTGTTAACTCACTCTGGTATTAAAATTTCGTATTCTCACTTCAAAAGATATCTAAAAACTATGCTTTTTTTTACTTTAAAAATTACACTACTTTTTTTCATTCATTGTTAACTCACTCTGGTATTAAAATTTCGTATTCTCACTTCAAAAGATATCTAAAACTATGCTTTTTTTTACTTTAAAAATTACACTAATTTTTTTTCATTCATTGTTAACTCACTCTGGTATTAAAATTTCGTATTCTCACTTCAAAAGATATCTAAAACTATGCTTTTTTTTTACTTTAAAAATTACACTACTTTTTTTCATTCATTGTTAACTCACTCTGGTATTAAAATTTCGTATTCTCACTTCAAAACACTTATAAAACTATGCTTTTTTTTACTTTAAAAATTACACTACTTTTTTTCATTCATTGTTAACTCACTCTGGTATTAAAATTTCGTATTCTCACTTCAAAAGATATCTAAAACTATGCTTTTTTTTACTTTAAAAATTACACTACTTTTTTTCATTCATTGTTAACTCACTCTGGTATTAAAATTTCGTATTCTCACTTCAAAAGATATCTAAAACTATGCTTTTTTTTACTTTAAAAATTACACTACTTTTTTTCATACATTGTTAACTCACTCTGGTATTAAAATTTCGTATTCTCACTTCAAAAGATATCTAAAAACTATGCTTTTTTTTACTTTAAAAATTACACTACTTTTTTTCATTCATTGTTAACTCACTCTGGTATTAAAATTTCGTATTCTCACTTCAAAAGATATCTAAAACTATGCTTTTTTTTACTTTAAAAATTACACTACTTTTTTTCATTCATTGTTAACTCACTCTGGTATTAAAATTTCGTATTCTCACTTCAAAAGATATCTAAAACTATGCTTTTTTTTACTTTAAAAATTACACTACTTTTTTTCATACATTGTTAACTCACTCTGGTATTAAAATTTCGTATTCTCACTTCAAAAGATATCTAAAACTATGCTTTTTTTTACTTTAAAAATTACACTACTTTTTTTCATACATTGTTAACTCACTCTGGTATTAAAATTTCGTATTCTCACTTCAAAAGATATCTAAAACTATGCTTTTTTTTACTTTAAAAATTACACTACTTTTTTTCATACATTGTTAACTCACTCTGGTATTAAAATTTCGTATTCTCACTTCAAAAGATATCTAAAACTATGCTTTTTTTACTTTAAAAATTACACTACTTTTTTTCATACATTGTTAACTCACTCTGGTATTAAAATTTCGTATTCTCACTTCAAAAGATATCTAAAACTATGCTTTTTTTTACTTTAAAAATTACACTACTTTTTTTCATTCATTGTTAACTCACTCTGGTATTAAAATTTCGTATTCTCACTTCAAAAGATATCTAAAACTATGCTTTTTTTTACTTTAAAAATTACACTACTTTTTTTCATACATTGTTAACTCACTCTGGTATTAAAATTTCGTATTCTCACTTCAAAAGATATCTAAAACTATGCTTTTTTTTACTTTAAAAATTACACTACTTTTTTTCATACATTGTTAACTCACTCTGGTATTAAAATTTCGTATTCTCACTTCAAAAGATATCTAAAACTATGCTTTTTTTTACTTTAAAAATTACACTACTTTTTTTCATTCATTGTTAACTCACTCTGGTATTAAAATTTCGTATTCTCACTTCAAAAGATATCTAAAACTATGCTTTTTTTTACTTTAAAAATTACACTACTTTTTTTCATTCATTGTTAACTCACTCTGGTATTAAAATTTCGTATTCTCACTTCAAAAGATATCTAAAACTATGCTTTTTTTTACTTTAAAAATTACACTAATTTTTTTCATTCATTGTTAACTCACTCTGGTATTAAAATTTCGTATTTTCACTTCAAAAGATATCTAAAACTATGCTTTTTTTTACTTTAAAAATTACACTACTTTTTTTCATTCATTGTTAACTCACTCTGGTATTAAAATTTCGTATTCTCACTTCAAAAGATATCTAAAACTATGCTTTTTTTTACTTTAAAAATTACACTACTTTTTTTCATACATTGTTAACTCACTCTGGTATTAAAATTTCGTATTTTCACTTCAAAAGATATCTAAAACTATGCTTTTTTTACTTTAAAAATTACACTACTTTTTTTCATTCATTGTTAACTCACTCTGGTATTAAAATTTCGTATTCTCACTTCAAAAGATATCTAAAACTATGCTTTTTTTACTTTAAAAATTACACTACTTTTTTTCATACATTGTTAACTCACTCTGGTATTAAAATTTCGTATTCTCACTTCAAAAGATATCTAAAACTATGCTTTTTTTTACTTTAAAAATTACACTACTTTTTTTCATACATTGTTAACTCACTCTGGTATTAAAATTTCGTATTCTCACTTCAAAAGATATCTAAAACTATGCTTTTTTTTACTTTAAAAATTACACTACTTTTTTTCATACATTGTTAACTCACTCTGGTATTAAAATTTCGTATTCTCACTTCAAAAGATATCTAAAACTATGCTTTTTTTTACTTTAAAAATTACACTACTTTTTTTCATTCATTGTTAACTCACTCTGGTATTAAAATTTCGTATTCTCACTTCAAAAGATATCTAAAACTATGCTTTTTTTTACTTTAAAAATTACACTACTTTTTTTCATTCATTGTTAACTCACTCTGGTATTAAAATTTCGTATTCTCACTTCAAAACACTTATAAAACTATGCTTTTTTTACTTTAAAATTACACTACTTTTTTTCATTCATTGTTAACTCACTCTGGTATTAAAATTTCGTATTCTCACTTCAAAAGATATCTAAAACTATGCTTTTTTTTACTTTAAAAATTACACTACTTTTTTTCATACATTGTTAACTCACTCTGGTATTAAAATTTCGTATTCTCACTTCAAAAGATATCTAAAACTATGCTTTTTTTTACTTTAAAAATTACACTACTTTTTTTCATTCATTGTTAACTCACTCTGGTATTAAAATTTCGTATTCTCACTTCAAAAGATATCTAAAACTATGCTTTTTTTTACTTTAAAAATTACACTACTTTTTTTCATTCATTGTTAACTCACTCTGGTATTAAAATTTCGTATTCTCACTTCAAAAGATATCTAAAACTATGCTTTTTTTACTTTAAAAATTACACTACTTTTTTTCATTCATTGTTAACTCACTCTGGTATTAAAATTTCGTATTCTCACTTCAAAAGATATCTAAAACTATGCTTTTTTTTACTTTAAAAATTACACTACTTTTTTTCATTCATTGTTAACTCACTCTGGTATTAAAATTTCGTATTCTCACTTCAAAAGATATCTAAAACTATGCTTTTTTTTACTTTAAAAATTACACTACTTTTTTTCATTCATTGTTAACTCACTCTGGTATTAAAATTTCGTATTCTCACTTCAAAAGATATCTAAAACTATGCTTTTTTTTACTTTAAAATTACACTACTTTTTTTCATTCATTGTTAACTCACTCTGGTATTAAAATTTCGTATTCTCACTTCAAAAGATATCTAAAACTATGCTTTTTTTTACTTTAAAAATTACACTACTTTTTTTCATTCATTGTTAACTCACTCTGGTATTAAAATTTCGTATTCTCACTTCAAAAGATATCTAAAACTATGCTTTTTTTTACTTTAAAAATTACACTACTTTTTTTCATTCATTGTTAACTCACTCTGGTATTAAAATTTCGTATTCTCACTTCAAAAGATATCTAAAACTATGCTTTTTTTTACTTTAAAAATTACACTACTTTTTTTCATACATTGTTAACTCACTCTGGTATTAAAATTTCGTATTCTCACTTCAAAACACTTATAAAACTATGCTTTTTTTTACTTTAAAAATTACACTACTTTTTTTCATTCATTGTTAACTCACTCTGGTATTAAAATTTCGTATTCTCACTTCAAAAGATATCTAAAACTATGCTTTTTTTTACTTTAAAAATTACACTACTTTTTTTCATTCATTGTTAACTCACTCTGGTATTAAAATTTCGTATTCTCACTTCAAAACACTTATAAAACTATGCTTTTTTTACTTTAAAAATTACACTACTTTTTTTCATTCATTGTTAACTCACTCTGGTATTAAAATTTCGTATTCTCACTTCAAAACACTTATAAAACTATGCTTTTTTTTACTTTAAAAATTACACTACTTTTTTTCATACATTGTTAACTCACTCTGGTATTAAAATTTCGTATTTTCACTTCAAAAGATATCTAAAACTATGCTTTTTTTTACTTTAAAAATTACACTACTTTTTTTCATACATTGTTAACTCACTCTGGTATTAAAATTTCGTATTCTCACTTCAAAAGATATCTAAAACTATGCTTTTTTTTACTTTAAAAATTACACTACTTTTTTTCATACATTGTTAACTCACTCTGGTATTAAAATTTCGTATTCTCACTTCAAAAGATATCTAAAACTATGCTTTTTTTTACTTTAAAAATTACACTACTTTTTTTCATTCATTGTTAACTCACTCTGGTATTAAAATTTCGTATTCTCACTTCAAAAGATATCTAAAACTATGCTTTTTTTTACTTTAAAAATTACACTACTTTTTTTCATTCATTGTTAACTCACTCTGGTATTAAAATTTCGTATTCTCACTTCAAAACACTTATAAAACTATGCTTTTTTTACTTTAAAAATTACACTACTTTTTTTCATTCATTGTTAACTCACTCTGGTATTAAAATTTCGTATTCTCACTTCAAAACACTTATAAAACTATGCTTTTTTTTACTTTAAAAATTACACTACTTTTTTTCATACATTGTTAACTCACTCTGGTATTAAAATTTCGTATTCTCACTTCAAAAGATATCTAAAACTATGCTTTTTTTTACTTTAAAAATTACACTACTTTTTTTCATTCATTGTTAACTCACTCTGGTATTAAAATTTCGTATTCTCACTTCAAAAGATATCTAAAACTATGCTTTTTTTTTACTTTAAAAATTACACTACTTTTTTTCATTCATTGTTAACTCACTCTGGTATTAAAATTTCGTATTCTCACTTCAAAAGATATCTAAAACTATGCTTTTTTTTACTTTAAAAATTACACTACTTTTTTTCATTCATTGTTAACTCACTCTGGTATTAAAATTTCGTAATCTCACTTCAAAACACTTATAAAACTATGCTTTTTTTACTTTAAAAATTACACTACTTTTTTTCATTCATTGTTAACTCACTCTGGTATTAAAATTTCGTATTCTCACTTCAAAAGATATCTAAAACTATGCTTTTTTTACTTTAAAAATTACACTACTTTTTTTCATACATTGTTAACTCACTCTGGTATTAAAATTTCGTATTCTCACTTCAAAAGATATCTAAAACTATGCTTTTTTTTACTTTAAAAATTACACTACTTTTTTTCATTCATTGTTAACTCACTCTGGTATTAAAATTTCGTATTCTCACTTCAAAAGATATCTAAAACTATGCTTTTTTTTACTTTAAAAATTACACTACTTTTTTTCATTCATTGTTAACTCACTCTGGTATTAAAATTTCGTATTCTCACTTCAAAAGATATCTAAAACTATGCTTTTTTTTACTTTAAAAATTACACTACTTTTTTTCATTCATTGTTAACTCACTCTGGTATTAAAATTTCGTATTCTCACTTCAAAACACTTATAAAACTATGCTTTTTTTTACTTTAAAAATTACACTACTTTTTTTCATACATTGTTAACTCACTCTGGTATTAAAATTTCGTATTTTCACTTCAAAAGATATCTAAAACTATGCTTTTTTTTACTTTAAAAATTACACTACTTTTTTTCATTCATTGTTAACTCACTCTGGTATTAAAATTTCGTATTCTCACTTCAAAACACTTATAAAACTATGCTTTTTTTACTTTAAAAATTACACTACTTTTTTTCATTCATTGTTAACTCACTCTGGTATTAAAATTTCGTATTCTCACTTCAAAAGATATCTAAAACTATGCTTTTTTTTACTTTAAAAATTACACTACTTTTTTTCATTCATTGTTAACTCACTCTGGTATTAAAATTTCGTATTCTCACTTCAAAACACTTATAAAACTATGCTTTTTTTTACTTTAAAAATTACACTACTTTTTTTCATTCATTGTTAACTCACTCTGGTATTAAAATTTCGTATTCTCACTTCAAAAGATATCTAAAACTATGCTTTTTTTTACTTTAAAAATTACACTACTTTTTTTCATACATTGTTAACTCACTCTGGTATTAAAATTTCGTATTCTCACTTCAAAAGATATCTAAAACTATGCTTTTTTTTACTTTAAAAATTACACTACTTTTTTTCATTCATTGTTAACTCACTCTGGTATTAAAATTTCGTATTCTCACTTCAAAAGATATCTAAAACTATGCTTTTTTTTACTTTAAAAATTACACTACTTTTTTTCATTCATTGTTAACTCACTCTGGTATTAAAATTTCGTATTCTCACTTCAAAAGATATCTAAAACTATGCTTTTTTTTACTTTAAAAATTACACTACTTTTTTTCATTCATTGTTAACTCACTCTGGTATTAAAATTTCGTATTCTCACTTCAAAAGATATCTAAAACTATGCTTTTTTTTACTTTAAAAATTACACTACTTTTTTTCATACATTGTTAACTCACTCTGGTATTAAAATTTCGTATTCTCACTTCAAAAGATATCTAAAACTATGCTTTTTTTTACTTTAAAAATTACACTACTTTTTTTCATTCATTGTTAACTCACTCTGGTATTAAAATTTCGTATTCTCACTTCAAAAGATATCTAAAACTATGCTTTTTTTTACTTTAAAAATTACACTACTTTTTTTCATTCATTGTTAACTCACTCTGGTATTAAAATTTCGTATTCTCACTTCAAAAGATATCTAAAACTATGCTTTTTTTTACTTTAAAAATTACACTACTTTTTTTCATACATTGTTAACTCACTCTGGTATTAAAATTTCGTATTCTCACTTCAAAAGATATCTAAAACTATGCTTTTTTTTACTTTAAAAATTACACTACTTTTTTTCATTCATTGTTAACTCACTCTGGTATTAAAATTTCGTATTCTCACTTCAAAAGATATCTAAAACTATGCTTTTTTTTACTTTAAAAATTACACTACTTTTTTTCATTCATTGTTAACTCACTCTGGTATTAAAATTTCGTATTCTCACTTCAAAACACTTATAAAACTATGCTTTTTTTTACTTTAAAAATTACACTACTTTTTTTCATACATTGTTAACTCACTCTGGTATTAAAATTTCGTATTTTCACTTCAAAAGATATCTAAAACTATGCTTTTTTTTACTTTAAAAATTACACTACTTTTTTTCATTCATTGTTAACTCACTCTGGTATTAAAATTTCGTATTCTCACTTCAAAAGATATCTAAAACTATGCTTTTTTTTACTTTAAAAATTACACTACTTTTTTTCATTCATTGTTAACTCACTCTGGTATTAAAGTTTCGTATTCTCACTTCAAAAGATATCTAAAACTATGCTTTTTTTTACTTTAAAAATTACACTACTTTTTTTCATTCATTGTTAACTCACTCTGGTATTAAAATTTCGTATTCTCACTTCAAAAGATATCTAAAACTATGCTTTTTTTACTTTAAAAATTACACTACTTTTTTTCATTCATTGTTAACTCACTCTGGTATTAAAATTTCGTATTTTCACTTCAAAAGATATCTAAAACTATGCTTTTTTTTACTTTAAAAATTACACTACTTTTTTTCATTCATTGTTAACTCACTCTGGTATTAAAATTTCGTATTCTCACTTCAAAAGATATCTAAAACTATGCTTTTTTTACTTTAAAAATTACACTACTTTTTTTCATTCATTGTTAACTCACTCTGGTATTAAAATTTCGTATTCTCACTTCAAAAGATATCTAAAACTATGCTTTTTTTACTTTAAAAATTACACTACTTTTTTTCATTCATTGTTAACTCACTCTGGTATTAAAATTTCGTATTCTCACTTCAAAACACTTATAAAACTATGCTTTTTTTTACTTTAAAAATTACACTACTTTTTTTCATACATTGTTAACTCACTCTGGTATTAAAATTTCGTATTTTCACTTCAAAAGATATCTAAAACTATGCTTTTTTTTACTTTAAAAATTACACTACTTTTTTTCATTCATTGTTAACTCACTCTGGTATTAAAATTTCGTATTCTCACTTCAAAAGATATCTAAAACTATGCTTTTTTTTACTTTAAAAATTACACTACTTTTTTTCATTCATTGTTAACTCACTCTGGTATTAAAGTTTCGTATTCTCACTTCAAAAGATATCTAAAACTATGCTTTTTTTTACTTTAAAAATTACACTACTTTTTTTCATTCATTGTTAACTCACTCTGGTATTAAAATTTCGTATTCTCACTTCAAAAGATATCTAAAACTATGCTTTTTTTACTTTAAAAATTACACTACTTTTTTTCATTCATTGTTAACTCACTCTGGTATTAAAATTTCGTATTTTCACTTCAAAAGATATCTAAAACTATGCTTTTTTTTACTTTAAAAATTACACTACTTTTTTTCATTCATTGTTAACTCACTCTGGTATTAAAATTTCGTATTCTCACTTCAAAAGATATCTAAAACTATGCTTTTTTTACTTTAAAAATTACACTACTTTTTTTCATTCATTGTTAACTCACTCTGGTATTAAAATTTCGTATTCTCACTTCAAAACACTTATAAAACTATGCTTTTTTTTACTTTAAAAATTACACTACTTTTTTTCATACATTGTTAACTCACTCTGGTATTAAAATTTCGTATTCTCACTTCAAAAGATATCTAAAACTATGCTTTTTTTTACTTTAAAAATTACACTACTTTTTTTCATTCATTGTTAACTCACTCTGGTATTAAAGTTTCGTATTCTCACTTCAAAAGATATCTAAAACTATGCTTTTTTTTACTTTAAAAATTACACTACTTTTTTTCATTCATTGTTAACTCACTCTGGTATTAAAATTTCGTATTCTCACTTCAAAAGATATCTAAAACTATGCTTTTTTTTACTTTAAAAATTACACTACTTTTTTTCATTCATTGTTAACTCACTCTGGTATTAAAATTTCGTATTCTCACTTCAAAACACTTATAAAACTATGCTTTTTTTTACTTTAAAAATTACACTACTTTTTTTCATACATTGTTAACTCACTCTGGTATTAAAATTTCGTATTTTCACTTCAAAAGATATCTAAAACTATGCTTTTTTTTACTTTAAAAATTACACTACTTTTTTTCATTCATTGTTAACTCACTCTGGTATTAAAATTTCGTATTCTCACTTCAAAAGATATCTAAAACTATGCTTTTTTTTACTTTAAAAATTACACTACTTTTTTTCATTCATTGTTAACTCACTCTGGTATTAAAATTTCGTATTCTCACTTCAAAACACTTATAAAACTATGCTTTTTTTACTTTAAAAATTACACTACTTTTTTTCATTCATTGTTAACTCACTCTGGTATTAAAATTTCGTATTCTCACTTCAAAAGATATCTAAAACTATGCTTTTTTTTACTTTAAAAATTACACTACTTTTTTTCATTCATTGTTAACTCACTCTGGTATTAAAATTTCGTATTCTCACTTCAAAAGATATCTAAAACTATGCTTTTTTTTACTTTAAAAATTACACTACTTTTTTTCATTCATTGTTAACTCACTCTGGTATTAAAATTTCGTATTCTCACTTCAAAACACTTATAAAACTATGCTTTTTTTACTTTAAAAATTACACTACTTTTTTTCATTCATTGTTAACTCACTCTGGTATTAAAATTTCGTATTCTCACTTCAAAAGATATCTAAAACTATGCTTTTTTTTACTTTAAAAATTACACTACTTTTTTTCATTCATTGTTAACTCACTCTGGTATTAAAATTTCGTATTCTCACTTAAAAAGATATCTAAAACTATGCTTTTTTTTACTTTAAAAATTACACTACTTTTTTTCATTCATTGTTAACTCACTCTGGTATTAAAATTTCGTATTCTCACTTCAAAAGATATCTAAAACTATGCTTTTTTTACTTTAAAAATTACACTACTTTTTTTCATTCATTGTTAACTCACTCTGGTATTAAAATTTCGTATTCTCACTTCAAAAGATATCTAAAACTATGCTTTTTTTTACTTTAAAAATTACACTACTTTTTTTCATTCATTGTTAACTCACTCTGGTATTAAAATTTCGTATTCTCACTTCAAAAGATATCTAAAACTATGCTTTTTTTTACTTTAAAAATTACACTACTTTTTTTCATTCATTGTTAACTCACTCTGGTATTAAAATTTCGTATTCTCACTTCAAAACACTTATAAAACTATGCTTTTTTTACTTTAAAAATTACACTACTTTTTTTCATTCATTGTTAACTCACTCTGGTATTAAAATTTCGTATTCTCACTTCAAAAGATATCTAAAACTATGCTTTTTTTTACTTTAAAAATTACACTACTTTTTTTCATTCATTGTTAACTCACTCTGGTATTAAAATTTCGTATTCTCACTTCAAAAGATATCTAAAACTATGCTTTTTTTTACTTTAAAAATTACACTACTTTTTTTCATACATTGTTAACTCACTCTGGTATTAAAATTTCGTATTCTCACTTCAAAAGATATCTAAAACTATGCTTTTTTTTACTTTAAAAATTACACTACTTTTTTTCATTCATTGTTAACTCACTCTGGTATTAAAATTTCGTATTTTCACTTCAAAAGATATCTAAAACTATGCTTTTTTTTACTTTAAAAATTACACTACTTTTTTTCATTCATTGTTAACTCACTCTGGTATTAAAATTTCGTATTCTCACTTCAAAACACTTATAAAACTATGCTTTTTTTACTTTAAAAATTACACTACTTTTTTTCATTCATTGTTAACTCACTCTGGTATTAAAATTTCGTATTCTCACTTCAAAAGATATCTAAAACTATGCTTTTTTTTACTTTAAAAATTACACTACTTTTTTTCATTCATTGTTAACTCACTCTGGTATTAAAATTTCGTATTCTCACTTCAAAAGATATCTAAAACTATGCTTTTTTTACTTTAAAAATTACACTACTTTTTTTCATTCATTGTTAACTCACTCTGGTATTAAAATTTCGTATTCTCACTTCAAAAGATATCTAAAACTATGCTTTTTTTTACTTTAAAAATTACACTACTTTTTTTCATTCATTGTTAACTCACTCTGGTATTAAAATTTCGTATTCTCACTTCAAAAGATATCTAAAACTATGCTTTTTTTTACTTTAAAAATTACACTACTTTTTTTCATTCATTGTTAACTCACTCTGGTATTAAAATTTCGTATTCTCACTTCAAAAGATATCTAAAACTATGCTTTTTTTTACTTTAAAAATTACACTACTTTTTTTCATTCATTGTTAACTCACTCTGGTATTAAAATTTCGTATTCTCACTTCAAAAGATATCTAAAACTATGCTTTTTTTTACTTTAAAAATTACACTACTTTTTTTCATTCATTGTTAACTCACTCTGGTATTAAAATTTCGTATTCTCACTTAAAAAGATATCTAAAACTATGCTTTTTTTTACTTTAAAAATTACACTACTTTTTTTCATTCATTGTTAACTCACTCTGGTATTAAAATTTCGTATTCTCACTTCAAAAGATATCTAAAACTATGCTTTTTTTTACTTTAAAAATTACACTACTTTTTTTCATTCATTGTTAACTCACTCTGGTATTAAAATTTCGTATTCTCACTTCAAAACACTTATAAAACTATGCTTTTTTTACTTTAAAAATTACACTACTTTTTTTCATTCATTGTTAACTCACTCTGGTATTAAAATTTCGTATTCTCACTTCAAAAGATATCTAAAACTATGCTTTTTTTTACTTTAAAAATTACACTACTTTTTTTCATTCATTGTTAACTCACTCTGGTATTAAAATTTCGTATTCTCACTTCAAAAGATATCTAAAACTATGCTTTTTTTTACTTTAAAAATTACACTACTTTTTTTCATTCATTGTTAACTCACTCTGGTATTAAAATTTCGTATTCTCACTTCAAAACACTTATAAAACTATGCTTTTTTTACTTTAAAAATTACACTACTTTTTTTCATTCATTGTTAACTCACTCTGGTATTAAAATTTCGTATTCTCACTTCAAAAGATATCTAAAACTATGCTTTTTTTTACTTTAAAAATTACACTACTTTTTTTCATTCATTGTTAACTCACTCTGGTATTAAAATTTCGTATTCTCACTTCAAAAGATATCTAAAACTATGCTTTTTTTTACTTTAAAAATTACACTACTTTTTTTCATTCATTGTTAACTCACTCTGGTATTAAAATTTCGTATTCTCACTTCAAAACACTTATAAAACTATGCTTTTTTTACTTTAAAAATTACACTACTTTTTTTCATTCATTGTTAACTCACTCTGGTATTAAAATTTCGTATTCTCACTTAAAAAGATATCTAAAACTATGCTTTTTTTTACTTTAAAAATTACACTACTTTTTTTCATTCATTGTTAACT
>CAMPDV010005627.1:0-27307 GCA_946699065.1 Loxodes magnus | reverse complement strand
GAACTTTGATAAGATTAGAGTAATAAAGAGTAAGTAGTTAGTTTTAAAAGTAAAGTGAAGAAGAAAAGTAAGAAAAAAAGAGTAATTTCAGTTTTTAAGTTTTGAACTTTGATAAGTAATAAAGATTAAGTAGTTAGTTTTAAAAGTAAAGTGAAGAAGAAAAGTAAGAAAGAAAGAGTTTATTTCAGTTTTTAAGTTTTGAACTTTGATAAGATTAGAGTAATAAAGAGTAAGTAGTTAGTTTTAAAAGTAAAGTGAAGAAGAAAAGTAAGAAAGAAAGAGTTTATTTCAGTTTTTATGTTTTGAACTTTGATAAGATTAGAGTAATAAAGAGTAAGTAGTTAGTTTTAAAAGTAAAGTGAAGAAGAAAAGTAAGAAAGAAAGAGTTTATTTCAGTTTTTAAGTTTTGAACTTTGATAAGATTAGAGAAATAAAGAGTAAGTAGTTAGTTTTAAAAGTAAAGTGAAGAAGAACAGTAAGAAAGAAAGAGTAATTTCAGTTTTTAAGTTTTGAACTTTGATAAGATTAGAGTAATAAAGAGTAAGTAGTTAGTTTTAAAAGTAAAGTGAAGAAGAAAAGTAAGAAAAAAAGAGTAATTTCAGTTTTTATGTTTTGAACTTTGATAAGATTAGAGTAATAAAGAGTAAGTAGTTAGTTTTAAAAGTAAAGTGAAGAAGAAAAGTAAGAAAAAAAGAGTAATTTCAGTTTTTAAGTTTTGAACTTTGATAAGTAATAAAGATTAAGTAGTTAGTTTTAAAAGTAAAGTGAAGAAAAAAAGTAAGAAAGAAAAAGTAATTTCAGTTTTTAAGTTTTGAACTTTGATAAGATTAGAGAAATAAAGAGTAAGTAGTTAGTTTTAAAAGTAAAGTGAAGAAGAAAAGTAAGAAAAAAAGAGTAATTTCAGTTTTTAAGTGTTTAACTTTGATAAGATTAGAGTAATAAAGATTAAGTAGGTAGTTTTAAAAGTAAAGTGAAGAAGAAAAGTAAGAAAGAAAGAGTAATTTCAGTTTTTAAGTTTTGAACTTTGATAAGTAATAAAGATTAAGTAGTTAGTTTTAAAAGTAAAGTGAAGAAAAAAAGTAAGAAAGAAAGAGTTTATTTCAGTTTTTAAGTTTTGAACTTTGATAAGTAATAAAGATTAAGTAGTTAGTTTTAAAAGTAAAGTGAAGAAGAAAAGTAAGAAAGAGTTTATTTCAGTTTTTAAGTGTTGAACTTTGATAAGTAATAAAGAGTAAGTAGTTAGTTTTAAAAGTAAAGTGAAGAAGAAAAGTAAGAAAAAAAGAGTAATTTCAGTTTTTAAGTTTTGAACTTTGATAAGTTATAAAGAGTAAGTAGTTAGTTTTAAAAGTAAAGTGAAGAAGAAAAGTAAGAAAGAAAGAGTAATTTCAGTTTTTAAGTTTTGAACTTTGATAAGATTAGAGAAATAAAGAGTAAGTAGTTAGTTTTTAAAGTAAAGTGAAGAAGAAAAGTAAGAAAGAAAGAGTTTATTTCAGTTTTTATGTTTTGAACTTTGATAAGATTAGAGTAATAAAGAGTAAGTAGTTAGTTTTAAAAGTAAAGTGAAGAAGAAAAGTAAGAAAGAAAGAGTTTATTTCAGTTTTTAGTTTTGAACTTTGATAAGATTAGAGTAATAAAGAGTAAGTAGTTAGTTTTAAAAGTAAAGTGAAGAAGAAAAGTAAGTAAGAGTTTATTTCAGTTTTTAAGTTTTGAACTTTGATAAGATTAGAGTAATAAAGAGTAAGTAGTTAGTTTTAAAAGTAAAGTGAAGAAGAAAAGTAAGAAAGAAAGAGTTTATTTCAGTTTTTATGTTTTGAACTTTGATAAGATTAGAGTAATAAAGAGTAAGTAGTTAGTTTTAAAAGTAAAGTGAAGAAGAAAAGTAAGAAAGAAAGAGTTTATTTCAGTTTTTAAGTTTTGAACTTTGATAAGATTAGAGAAATAAAGAGTAAGTAGGTAGTTTTTAAAGTAAAGTGAAGAAGAAAAGTAAGAAAGAAAGAGTTTATTTCAGTTTTTAAGTTTTGAACTTTGATAAGTAATAAATAGTAAGTAGGTAGTTTTTAAAGTAAAGTGAAGAAGAAAAGTAAGAAAGAAAGAGTTTATTTCAGTTTTTAAGTTTTGAACTTTGATAAGATTAGAGAAATAAAGAGTAAGTAGGTAGTTTTAAAAGTAAAGTGAAGAAGAAAAGTAAGTAAGAGTTTATTTCAGTTTTTAAGTTTTGAACTTTGATAAGATTAGAGTAATAAAGAGTAAGTAGTTAGTTTTAAAAGTAAAGTGAAGAAGAAAAGTAAGAAAAAAAGAGTAATTTCAGTTTTTAAGTTTTGAACTTTGATAAGTTATAAAGAGTAAGTAGTTAGTTTTAAAAGTAAAGTGAAGAAGAAAAGTAAGAAAGAAAGAGTTTATTTCAGTTTTTAAGTTTTGAACTTTGATAAGATTAGAGAAATAAAGAGTAAGTAGTTAGTTTTAAAAGTAAAGTGAAGAAGAAAAGTAAGAAAGAAAAAGTAATTTCAGTTTTTAAGTTTAAAACTTTGATAAGTTATAAAGAGTAAGTAGTTAGTTTTAAAAGTAAAGTGAAGAAGAAAAGTAAGAAAGAAAGAGTAATTTCAGTTTTTAAGTTTTGAACTTTGATAAGTAATAAAGAGTAAGTAGTTAGTTTTAAAAGTAAAGTGAAGAAGAAAAGTAAGAAAGAAAGAGTTTATTTCAGTTTTTAGTTTTGAACTTTGATAAGATTAGAGTAATAAAGAGTAAGTAGTTAGTTTTAAAAGTAAAGTGAAGAAGAAAAGTAAGAAAGAAAGAGTTTATTTCAGTTTTTCAGTTTTGAACTTTGATAAGATTAGAGTAATAAAGAGTAAGTAGGTAGTTTTAAAAGTAAAGTGAAGAAGAAAAGTAAGAAAAAAAGAGTAATTTCAGTTTTTAAGTTTTGAACTTTGATAAGTTATAAAGAGTAAGTAGTTAGTTTTAAAAATAAAGTGAAGAAGAAAAGTAAGAAAGAAAGAGTTTATTTCAGTTTTTCAGTTTTGAACTTTGATAAGATTAGAGTAATAAAGAGTAAGTAGTTAGTTTTAAAAGTAAAGTGAAGAAGAAAAGTAAGAAAGAAAGAGTTTATTTCAGTTTTTAAGTTTTGAACTTTGATAAGATTAGAGTAATAAAGAGTAAGTAGTTAGTTTTAAAAGTAAAGTGAAGAAGAAAAGTAAGAAAGAAAGAGTTTATTTCAGTTTTTAAGTTTTGAACTTTGATAAGATTAGAGTAATAAAGAGTAAGTAGTTAGTTTTAAAAGTAAAGTGAAGAAGAAAAGTAAGAAAGAAAGAGTTTATTTCAGTTTTTAAGTTTTGAACTTTGATAAGTAATAAAGAGTAAGTAGTTAGTTTTAAAAGTAAAGTGAAGAAGAAAAGTAAGAAAGAAAGAGTTTATTTCAGTTTTTAAGTTTTTAACTTTGATAAGATTAGAGTAATAAAGAGTAAGTAGTTAGTTTTAAAAGTAAAGTGAAGAAGAAAAGTAAGAAAGAAAGAGTTTATTTCAGTTTTTATGTTTTGAACTTTGATAAGATTAGAGTAATAAAGAGTAAGTAGTTAGTTTTAAAAGTAAAGTGAAGAAGAAAAGTAAGAAAGAAAGAGTTTATTTCAGTTTTTAAGTTTTGAACTTTGATAAGATTAGAGAAATAAAGAGTAAGTAGTTAGTTTTAAAAGTAAAGTGAAGAAGAACAGTAAGAAAGAAAGAGTAATTTCAGTTTTTAAGTTTTGAACTTTGATAAGATTAGAGTAATAAAGAGTAAGTAGTTAGTTTTAAAAGTAAAGTGAAGAAGAAAAGTAAGAAAAAAAGAGTAATTTCAGTTTTTAAGTTTTGAACTTTGATAAGATTAGAGAAATAAAGAGTAAGTAGTTAGTTTTAAAAGTAAAGTGAAGAAGAAAAGTAAGAAAAAAAGAGTAATTTCAGTTTTTAAGTTTTGAACTTTGATAAGTAATAAAGATTAAGTAGTTAGTTTTAAAAGTAAAGTGAAGAAAAAAAGTAAGAAAGAAAAAGTAATTTCAGTTTTTAAGTTTTGAACTTTGATAAGATTAGAGAAATAAAGAGTAAGTAGTTAGTTTTAAAAGTAAAGTGAAGAAGAAAAGTAAGAAAAAAAGAGTAATTTCAGTTTTTAAGTGTTTAACTTTGATAAGATTAGAGTAATAAAGATTAAGTAGGTAGTTTTAAAAGTAAAGTGAAGAAGAAAAGTAAGAAAGAAAGAGTAATTTCAGTTTTTAAGTTTTGAACTTTGATAAGTAATAAAGATTAAGTAGTTAGTTTTAAAAGTAAAGTGAAGAAAAAAAGTAAGAAAAAAAGAGTAATTTCAGTTTTTAAGTTTTGAACTTTGATAAGTTATAAAGAGTAAGTAGTTAGTTTTAAAAATAAAGTGAAGAAGAAAAGTAAGAAAGAAAGAGTTTATTTCAGTTTTTAAGTTTTGAACTTTGATAAGATTAGAGAAATAAAGAGTAAGTAGTTAGTTTTAAAAGTAAAGTGAAGAAGAAAAGTAAGAAAGAAATAGTTTATTTCAGTTTTTAAGTGTTGAACTTTGATAAGATTAGAGTAATAAAGAGTAAGTAGTTAGTTTTAAAAGTAAAGTGAAGAAGAAAAGTAAGAAAGAAAGAGTTTATTTCAGTTTTTCAGTTTTGAACTTTGATAAGATTAGAGTAATAAAGAGTAAGTAGTTAGTTTTAAAAGTAAAGTGAAGAAGAAAAGTAAGAAAGAAAGAGTTTATTTCAGTATTTAAGTTTTGAACTTTGATAAGATTAGAGTAATAAAGAGTAAGTAGTTAGTTTTAAAAGTAAAGTGAAGAAGAAAAGTAAGAAAGAAAGAGTAATTTCAGTTTTTAAGTTTTGAACTTTGATAAGATTAGAGTAATAAAGAGTAAGTAGTTAGTTTTAAAAGTAAAGTGAAGAAAAAAAGTCAGAAAGAAAAAGTAATTTCAGTTTTTAAGTTTTGAACTTTGATAAGTAATAAAGAGTAAGTAGTTAGTTTTAAAAGTAAAGTGAAGAAGAAAAGTAAGAAAGAAAGAGTTTATTTCAGTTTTTAAGTTTTGAACTTTGATAAGTAATAAAGAGTAAGTAGTTAGTTTTAAAAGTAAAGTGAAGAAGAAAAGTAAGAAAGAAAGAGTTTATTTCAGTTTTTATGTTTTGAACTTAGATAAGATTAGAGTAATAAAGAGTAAGTAGTTAGTTTTAAAAGTAAAGTGAAGAAGAAAAGTAAGAAAGAAAGAGTTTATTTCAGTATTTAAGTGTTGAACTTTGATAAGATTAGAGTAATAAAGAGTAAGTAGTTAGTTTTAAAAGTAAAGTGAAGAAGAAAAGTAAGAAAAAAAGAGTAATTTCAGTTTTTAAGTTTTGAACTTTGATAAGTAATAAAGATTAAGTAGTTAGTTTTAAAAGTAAAGTGAAGAAGAAAAGTAAGAAAGAAAGAGTTTATTTCAGTTTTTAAGTTTTGAACTTTGATAAGATTAGAGTAATAAAGAGTAAGTAGTTAGTTTTAAAAGTAAAGTGAAGAAGAAAAGTAAGAAAGAAAGAGTTTATTTCAGTTTTTATGTTTTGAACTTTGATAAGATTAGAGTAATAAAGAGTAAGTAGTTAGTTTTAAAAGTAAAGTGAAGAAGAAAAGTAAGAAAGAAAGAGTTTATTTCAGTTTTTAAGTTTTGAACTTTGATAAGATTAGAGAAATAAAGAGTAAGTAGTTAGTTTTAAAAGTAAAGTGAAGAAGAACAGTAAGAAAGAAAGAGTAATTTCAGTTTTTAAGTTTTGAACTTTGATAAGATTAGAGTAATAAAGAGTAAGTAGTTAGTTTTAAAAGTAAAGTGAAGAAGAAAAGTAAGAAAAAAAGAGTAATTTCAGTTTTTATGTTTTGAACTTTGATAAGATTAGAGTAATAAAGAGTAAGTAGTTAGTTTTAAAAGTAAAGTGAAGAAGAAAAGTAAGAAAAAAAGAGTAATTTCAGTTTTTAAGTTTTGAACTTTGATAAGTAATAAAGATTAAGTAGTTAGTTTTAAAAGTAAAGTGAAGAAAAAAAGTAAGAAAGAAAAAGTAATTTCAGTTTTTAAGTTTTGAACTTTGATAAGATTAGAGAAATAAAGAGTAAGTAGTTAGTTTTAAAAGTAAAGTGAAGAAGAAAAGTAAGAAAAAAAGAGTAATTTCAGTTTTTAAGTGTTTAACTTTGATAAGATTAGAGTAATAAAGATTAAGTAGGTAGTTTTAAAAGTAAAGTGAAGAAGAAAAGTAAGAAAGAAAGAGTAATTTCAGTTTTTAAGTTTTGAACTTTGATAAGTAATAAAGATTAAGTAGTTAGTTTTAAAAGTAAAGTGAAGAAAAAAAGTAAGAAAGAAAGAGTTTATTTCAGTTTTTAAGTTTTGAACTTTGATAAGTAATAAAGATTAAGTAGTTAGTTTTAAAAGTAAAGTGAAGAAGAAAAGTAAGAAAGAGTTTATTTCAGTTTTTAAGTGTTGAACTTTGATAAGTAATAAAGAGTAAGTAGTTAGTTTTAAAAGTAAAGTGAAGAAGAAAAGTAAGAAAAAAAGAGTAATTTCAGTTTTTAAGTTTTGAACTTTGATAAGTTATAAAGAGTAAGTAGTTAGTTTTAAAAGTAAAGTGAAGAAGAAAAGTAAGAAAGAAAGAGTAATTTCAGTTTTTAAGTTTTGAACTTTGATAAGATTAGAGAAATAAAGAGTAAGTAGTTAGTTTTTAAAGTAAAGTGAAGAAGAAAAGTAAGAAAGAAAGAGTTTATTTCAGTTTTTATGTTTTGAACTTTGATAAGATTAGAGTAATAAAGAGTAAGTAGTTAGTTTTAAAAGTAAAGTGAAGAAGAAAAGTAAGAAAGAAAGAGTTTATTTCAGTTTTTAGTTTTGAACTTTGATAAGATTAGAGTAATAAAGAGTAAGTAGTTAGTTTTAAAAGTAAAGTGAAGAAGAAAAGTAAGTAAGAGTTTATTTCAGTTTTTAAGTTTTGAACTTTGATAAGATTAGAGTAATAAAGAGTAAGTAGTTAGTTTTAAAAGTAAAGTGAAGAAGAAAAGTAAGAAAGAAAGAGTTTATTTCAGTTTTTATGTTTTGAACTTTGATAAGATTAGAGTAATAAAGAGTAAGTAGTTAGTTTTAAAAGTAAAGTGAAGAAGAAAAGTAAGAAAGAAAGAGTTTATTTCAGTTTTTAAGTTTTGAACTTTGATAAGATTAGAGAAATAAAGAGTAAGTAGTTAGTTTTAAAAGTAAAGTGAAGAAGAACAGTAAGAAAGAAAGAGTAATTTCAGTTTTTAAGTTTTGAACTTTGATAAGATTAGAGTAATAAAGAGTAAGTAGTTAGTTTTAAAAGTAAAGTGAAGAAGAAAAGTAAGAAAGAAAGAGTTTATTTCAGTTTTTAAGTTTTGAACTTTGATAAGATTAGAGTAATAAAGAGTAAGTAGTTAGTTTTAAAAGTAAAGTGAATAAGGAAAGTAAGAAAGAAAGAGTTTATTTCAGTTTTTAAGTTTTGAACTTTGATAAGATTAGAGTAATAAAGAGTAAGTAGTTAGTTTTAAAAGTAAAGTGAAGAAGAAAAGTAAGAAAGAAAGAGTAATTTCAGTTTTTAAGTTTTGAACTTTGATAAGATTAGAGTAATAAAGAGTAAGTAGTTAGTTTTAAAAGTAAAGTGAAGAAAAAAAGTAAGAAAGAAAAAGTAATTTCAGTTTTTAAGTTTTGAACTTTGATAAGATTAGAGTAATAAAGAGTAAGTAGTTAGTTTTAAAAGTAAAGTGAAGAAGAAAAGTAAGAAAGTAAGAGTTTATTTCAGTTTTTAAGTTTTGAACTTTGATAAGATTAGAGTAATAAAGAGTAAGTAGGTAGTTTTAAAAGTAAAGTGAAGAAGAAAAGTAAGAAAAAAAGAGTAATTTCAGTTTTTAAGTTTTGAACTTTGATAAGTAATAAAGAGTAAGTAGTTAGTTTTAAAAGTAAAGTGAAGAAGAAAAGTAAGAAAAAAAGAGTAATTTTATTTTTTAAGTTTTGAACTTTGATAAGTAATTAAGAGTAAGTAGGTAGTTTTTAAAGTAAAGTGAAGAAGAAAAGTAAGAAAGAAAGAGTTTATTTCAGTTTTTAAGTTTTGAACTTTGATAAGTAATAAATAGTAAGTAGGTAGTTTTTAAAGTAAAGTGAAGAAGAAAAGTAAGAAAGAAAGAGTTTATTTCAGTTTTTAAGTTTTGAACTTTGATAAGATTAGAGAAATAAAGAGTAAGTAGTTAGTTTTAAAAGTAAAGTGAAGAAGAAAAGTAAGAAAAAAAGAGTTTATTTCAGTTTTGAACTTTGATAAGATTAGAGTAATAAAGAGTAAGTAGTTAGTTTTAAAAGTAAAGTGAAGAAGAAAAGTAAGAAAAAAAGAGTAATTTCAGTTTTTAAGTTTTGAACTTTGATAAGTTATAAAGAGTAAGTAGTTAGTTTTAAAAGTAAAGTGAAGAAGAAAAGTAAGAAAGAAAGAGTTTATTTCAGTTTTTAAGTTTTGAACTTTGATAAGATTAGAGAAATAAAGAGTAAGTAGTTAGTTTTAAAAGTAAAGTGAAGAAGAAAAGTAAGAAAGAAAAAGTAATTTCAGTTTTTAAGTTTAAAACTTTGATAAGTTATAAAGAGTAAGTAGTTAGTTTTAAAAGTAAAGTGAAGAAGAAAAGTAAGAAAGAAAGAGTAATTTCAGTTTTTAAGTTTTGAACTTTGATAAGTAATAAAGAGTAAGTAGTTAGTTTTAAAAGTAAAGTGAAGAAGAAAAGTAAGAAAGAAAGAGTTTATTTCAGTTTTTAGTTTTGAACTTTGATAAGATTAGAGTAATAAAGAGTAAGTAGTTAGTTTTAAAAGTAAAGTGAAGAAGAAAAGTAAGAAAGAAAGAGTTTATTTCAGTTTTTCAGTTTTGAACTTTGATAAGATTAGAGTAATAAAGAGTAAGTAGGTAGTTTTAAAAGTAAAGTGAAGAAGAAAAGTAAGAAAAAAAGAGTAATTTCAGTTTTTAAGTTTTGAACTTTGATAAGTTATAAAGAGTAAGTAGTTAGTTTTAAAAATAAAGTGAAGAAGAAAAGTAAGAAAGAAAGAGTTTATTTCAGTTTTTCAGTTTTGAACTTTGATAAGATTAGAGTAATAAAGAGTAAGTAGTTAGTTTTAAAAGTAAAGTGAAGAAGAAAAGTAAGAAAGAAAGAGTTTATTTCAGTTTTTAAGTTTTGAACTTTGATAAGATTAGAGTAATAAAGAGTAAGTAGTTAGTTTTAAAAGTAAAGTGAAGAAAAAAAGTAAGAAAGAGTAATTTCAGTTTTTAAGTTTTGAACTTTGATAAGTAATAAAGAGTAAGTAGTTAGTTTTAAAAGTAAAGTGAAGAAGAAAAGTAAGAAAGAAATAGTTTATTTCAGTTTTTAAGTGTTGAACTTTGATAAGATTAGAGTAATAAAGAGTAAGTAGTTAGTTTTAAAAGTAAAGTGAAGAAGAAAAGTAAGAAAGAAAGAGTTTATTTCAGTTTTTAAGTTTTGAACTTTGATAAGTTATAAAGAGTAAGTAGTTAGTTTTAAAAGTAAAGTGAAGAAGAAAAGTAAGAAAGAAAGAGTTTATTTCAGTATTTAAGTGTTGAACTTTGATAAGATTAGAGAAATAAAGAGTAAGTAGTTAGTTTTAAAAGTAAAGTGAAGAAGAAAAGTAAGAAAGAAAGAGTTTATTTCAGTTTTTAAGTTTTGAACTTTGATAAGTTATAAAGAGTAAGTAGTTAGTTTTAAAAGTAAAGTGAAGAAGAAAAGTAAGAAAGAAAGAGTTTATTTCAGTTTTTAAGTTTTGAACTTTGATAAGTAATAAAGATTAAGTAGTTAGTTTTAAAAGTAAAGTGAAGAAGAAAAGTAAGAAAGAAATAGTTTATTTCAGTTTTTAAGTGTTGAACTTTGAAAAGATTAGAGTAATAAAGAGTAAGTAGTTAGTTTTAAAAGTAAAGTGAAGAAGAAAAGTAAGAAAGAAATAGTTTATTTCAGTTTTTAAGTGTTGAACTTTGATAAGATTAGAGTAATAAAGAGTAAGTAGTTAGTTTTAAAAGTAAAGTGAAGAAGAAAAGTAAGAAAGAAAGAGTTTATTTCAGTTTTTAAGTTTTGAACTTTGATAAGTTATAAAGAGTAAGTAGTTAGTTTTAAAAGTAAAGTGAAGAAGAAAAGTAAGAAAGAAAGAGTTTATTTCAGTTTTTAAGTTTTGAACTTTGATAAGTAATAAAGAGTAAGTAGTTAGTTTTAAAAGTAAAGTGAAGAAGAAAAGTAAGAAAAAAAGAGTAATTTCAGTTTTTAAGTGTTGAACTTTGAAAAGATTAGAGTAATAAAGAGTAAGTAGTTAGTTTTAAAAGTAAAGTGAAGAAGAAAAGTAAGAAAGAAATAGTTTATTTCAGTTTTTAAGTGTTGAACTTTGATAAGATTAGAGTAATAAAGAGTAAGTAGTTAGTTTTAAAAGTAAAGTGAAGAAGAAAAGTAAGAAAGAAAAAGTAATTTCAGTTTTTAAGTTTTGAACTTTGATAAGATTAGAGTAATAAAGAGTAAGTAGTTAGTTTTAAAAGTAAAGTGAAGAAAAAAAGTAAGAAAGAAAAAGTAATTTCAGTTTTTAAGTTTTCAACTTTGATAAGATTAGAGTAATAAAGAGTAAGTAGTTAGTTTTAAAAGTAAAGTGAATAAGGAAAGTAAGAAAGAAAGAGTTTATTTCAGTTTTTAAGTTTTGAACTTTGATAAGTAATAAAGAGTAAGTAGGTAGTTTTTAAAGTAAAGTGAAGAAGAAAAGTAAGAAAGAAAGAGTAATTTCAGTTTTTAAGTTTTGAACTTTGATAAGATTAGAGTAATAAAGAGTAAGTAGTTAGTTTTAAAAGTAAAGTGAAGAAAAAAAGTAAGAAAGAAAAAGTAATTTCAGTTTTTAAGTTTTGAACTTTGATAAGATTAGAGTAATAAAGAGTAAGTAGTTAGTTTTAAAAGTAAAGTGAAGAAGAAAAGTAAGAAAGAAAGAGTTTATTTCAGTTTTTAAGTTTTGAACTTTGATAAGATTAGAGAAATAAAGAGTAAGTAGTTAGTTTTAAAAGTAAAGTGAAGAAGAAAAGTAAAAAAGAAAGAGTTTATTTCAGTTTTTATGTTTTGAACTTTGATAAGATTAGAGTAATAAAGAGTAAGTAGTTAGTTTTAAAAGTAAAGTGAAGAAGAAAAGTAAGAAAGAAAGAGTTTATTTCAGTTTTTAAGTTTTGAACTTTGATAAGATTAGAGTAATAAAGAGTAAGTAGTTAGTTTTAAAAGTAAAGTGAAGAAGAAAAGTAAGAAAGAAAGAGTTTATTTCAGTTTTTAAGTTTTGAACTTTGATAAGTAATAAAGAGTAAGTAGTTAGTTTTAAAAGTAAAGTGAAGAAGAAAAGTAAGAAAGAAAGAGTTTATTTCAGTTTTTAAGTTTTTAACTTTGATAAGATTAGAGTAATAAAGAGTAAGTAGTTAGTTTTAAAAGTAAAGTGAAGAAGAAAAGTAAGAAAGAAAGAGTTTATTTCAGTTTTTATGTTTTGAACTTTGATAAGATTAGAGTAATAAAGAGTAAGTAGTTAGTTTTAAAAGTAAAGTGAAGAAGAAAAGTAAGAAAGAAAGAGTTTATTTCAGTTTTTAAGTTTTGAACTTTGATAAGATTAGAGAAATAAAGAGTAAGTAGTTAGTTTTAAAAGTAAAGTGAAGAAGAACAGTAAGAAAGAAAGAGTAATTTCAGTTTTTAAGTTTTGAACTTTGATAAGATTAGAGTAATAAAGAGTAAGTAGTTAGTTTTAAAAGTAAAGTGAAGAAAAAAAGTAAGAAAGAAAGAGTAATTTCAGTTTTTAAGTTTTGAACTTTGATAAGATTAGAGAAATAAAGAGTAAGTAGTTAGTTTTAAAAGTAAAGTGAAGAAGAAAAGTAAGAAAAAAAGAGTAATTTCAGTTTTTAAGTTTTGAACTTTGATAAGTAATAAAGATTAAGTAGTTAGTTTTAAAAGTAAAGTGAAGAAAAAAAGTAAGAAAGAAAAAGTAATTTCAGTTTTTAAGTTTTGAACTTTGATAAGATTAGAGAAATAAAGAGTAAGTAGTTAGTTTTAAAAGTAAAGTGAAGAAGAAAAGTAAGAAAAAAAGAGTAATTTCAGTTTTTAAGTGTTTAACTTTGATAAGATTAGAGTAATAAAGATTAAGTAGGTAGTTTTAAAAGTAAAGTGAAGAAGAAAAGTAAGAAAGAAAGAGTAATTTCAGTTTTTAGTTTTGAACTTTGATAAGTAATAAAGATTAAGTAGTTAGTTTTAAAAGTAAAGTGAAGAAAAAAAGTAAGAAAAAAAGAGTAATTTCAGTTTTTAAGTTTTGAACTTTGATAAGTTATAAAGAGTAAGTAGTTAGTTTTAAAAATAAAGTGAAGAAGAAAAGTAAGAAAGAAAGAGTTTATTTCAGTTTTTAAGTTTTGAACTTTGATAAGATTAGAGAAATAAAGAGTAAGTAGTTAGTTTTAAAAGTAAAGTGAAGAAGAAAAGTAAGAAAGAAATAGTTTATTTCAGTTTTTAAGTGTTGAACTTTGATAAGATTAGAGTAATAAAGAGTAAGTAGTTAGTTTTAAAAGTAAAGTGAAGAAGAAAAGTAAGAAAGAAAGAGTTTATTTCAGTTTTTCAGTTTTGAACTTTGATAAGATTAGAGTAATAAAGAGTAAGTAGTTAGTTTTAAAAGTAAAGTGAAGAAGAAAAGTAAGAAAGAAAGAGTTTATTTCAGTATTTAAGTTTTGAACTTTGATAAGATTAGAGTAATAAAGAGTAAGTAGTTAGTTTTAAAAGTAAAGTGAAGAAGAAAAGTAAGAAAGAAAGAGTAATTTCAGTTTTTAAGTTTTGAACTTTGATAAGATTAGAGTAATAAAGAGTAAGTAGTTAGTTTTAAAAGTAAAGTGAAGAAAAAAAGTCAGAAAGAAAAAGTAATTTCAGTTTTTAAGTTTTGAACTTTGATAAGTAATAAAGAGTAAGTAGTTAGTTTTAAAAGTAAAGTGAAGAAGAAAAGTAAGAAAGAAAGAGTTTATTTCAGTTTTTAAGTTTTGAACTTTGATAAGTAATAAAGAGTAAGTAGTTAGTTTTAAAAGTAAAGTGAAGAAGAAAAGTAAGAAAGAAAGAGTTTATTTCAGTTTTTATGTTTTGAACTTAGATAAGATTAGAGTAATAAAGAGTAAGTAGTTAGTTTTAAAAGTAAAGTGAAGAAGAAAAGTAAGAAAGAAAGAGTTTATTTCAGTATTTAAGTGTTGAACTTTGATAAGATTAGAGTAATAAAGAGTAAGTAGTTAGTTTTAAAAGTAAAGTGAAGAAGAAAAGTAAGAAAAAAAGAGTAATTTCAGTTTTTAAGTTTTGAACTTTGATAAGTAATAAAGATTAAGTAGTTAGTTTTAAAAGTAAAGTGAAGAAGAAAAGTAAGAAAGAAAGAGTTTATTTCAGTTTTTAAGTTTTGAACTTTGATAAGATTAGAGTAATAAAGAGTAAGTAGTTAGTTTTAAAAGTAAAGTGAAGAAGAAAAGTAAGAAAGAAAGAGTTTATTTCAGTTTTTATGTTTTGAACTTTGATAAGATTAGAGTAATAAAGAGTAAGTAGTTAGTTTTAAAAGTAAAGTGAAGAAGAAAAGTAAGAAAGAAAGAGTTTATTTCAGTTTTTAAGTTTTGAACTTTGATAAGATTAGAGAAATAAAGAGTAAGTAGTTAGTTTTAAAAGTAAAGTGAAGAAGAACAGTAAGAAAGAAAGAGTAATTTCAGTTTTTAAGTTTTGAACTTTGATAAGATTAGAGTAATAAAGAGTAAGTAGTTAGTTTTAAAAGTAAAGTGAAGAAAAAAAGTAAGAAAGAAAAAGTAATTTCAGTTTTTAAGTTTTGAACTTTGATAAGATTAGAGTAATAAAGAGTAAGTAGTTAGTTTTAAAAGTAAAGTGAAGAAGAAAAGTAAGAAAAAAAGAGTAATTTCAGTTTTTAAGTTTTGAACTTTGATAAGTAATAAAGATTAAGTAGTTAGTTTTAAAAGTAAAGTGAAGAAAAAAAGTAAGAAAGAAAAAGTAATTTCAGTTTTTAAGTTTTGAACTTTGATAAGATTAGAGAAATAAAGAGTAAGTAGTTAGTTTTAAAAGTAAAGTGAAGAAGAAAAGTAAGAAAAAAAGAGTAATTTCAGTTTTTAAGTGTTTAACTTTGATAAGATTAGAGTAATAAAGATTAAGTAGGTAGTTTTAAAAGTAAAGTGAAGAAGAAAAGTAAGAAAGAAAGAGTAATTTCAGTTTTTAAGTTTTGAACTTTGATAAGTAATAAAGATTAAGTAGTTAGTTTTAAAAGTAAAGTGAAGAAAAAAAGTAAGAAAGAAAGAGTTTATTTCAGTTTTTAAGTTTTGAACTTTGATAAGTAATAAAGATTAAGTAGTTAGTTTTAAAAGTAAAGTGAAGAAGAAAAGTAAGAAAGAGTTTATTTCAGTTTTTAAGTGTTGAACTTTGATAAGTAATAAAGAGTAAGTAGTTAGTTTTAAAAGTAAAGTGAAGAAGAAAAGTAAGAAAAAAAGAGTAATTTCAGTTTTTAAGTTTTGAACTTTGATAAGTTATAAAGAGTAAGTAGTTAGTTTTAAAAGTAAAGTGAAGAAGAAAAGTAAGAAAGAAAGAGTAATTTCAGTTTTTAAGTTTTGAACTTTGATAAGATTAGAGAAATAAAGAGTAAGTAGTTAGTTTTTAAAGTAAAGTGAAGAAGAAAAGTAAGAAAGAAAGAGTTTATTTCAGTTTTTATGTTTTGAACTTTGATAAGATTAGAGTAATAAAGAGTAAGTAGTTAGTTTTAAAAGTAAAGTGAAGAAGAAAAGTAAGAAAGAAAGAGTTTATTTCAGTTTTTAGTTTTGAACTTTGATAAGATTAGAGTAATAAAGAGTAAGTAGTTAGTTTTAAAAGTAAAGTGAAGAAGAAAAGTAAGTAAGAGTTTATTTCAGTTTTTAAGTTTTGAACTTTGATAAGATTAGAGTAATAAAGAGTAAGTAGTTAGTTTTAAAAGTAAAGTGAAGAAGAAAAGTAAGAAAGAAAGAGTTTATTTCAGTTTTTATGTTTTGAACTTTGATAAGATTAGAGTAATAAAGAGTAAGTAGTTAGTTTTAAAAGTAAAGTGAAGAAGAAAAGTAAGAAAGAAAGAGTTTATTTCAGTTTTTAAGTTTTGAACTTTGATAAGATTAGAGAAATAAAGAGTAAGTAGTTAGTTTTAAAAGTAAAGTGAAGAAGAACAGTAAGAAAGAAAGAGTAATTTCAGTTTTTAAGTTTTGAACTTTGATAAGATTAGAGTAATAAAGAGTAAGTAGTTAGTTTTAAAAGTAAAGTGAAGAAGAAAAGTAAGAAAGAAAGAGTTTATTTCAGTTTTTAAGTTTTGAACTTTGATAAGATTAGAGTAATAAAGAGTAAGTAGTTAGTTTTAAAAGTAAAGTGAATAAGGAAAGTAAGAAAGAAAGAGTTTATTTCAGTTTTTAAGTTTTGAACTTTGATAAGATTAGAGTAATAAAGAGTAAGTAGTTAGTTTTAAAAGTAAAGTGAAGAAGAAAAGTAAGAAAGAAAGAGTAATTTCAGTTTTTAAGTTTTGAACTTTGATAAGATTAGAGTAATAAAGAGTAAGTAGTTAGTTTTAAAAGTAAAGTGAAGAAAAAAAGTAAGAAAGAAAAAGTAATTTCAGTTTTTAAGTTTTGAACTTTGATAAGATTAGAGTAATAAAGAGTAAGTAGTTAGTTTTAAAAGTAAAGTGAAGAAGAAAAGTAAGAAAGTAAGAGTTTATTTCAGTTTTTAAGTTTTGAACTTTGATAAGATTAGAGTAATAAAGAGTAAGTAGGTAGTTTTAAAAGTAAAGTGAAGAAGAAAAGTAAGAAAAAAAGAGTAATTTCAGTTTTTAAGTTTTGAACTTTGATAAGTAATAAAGAGTAAGTAGTTAGTTTTAAAAGTAAAGTGAAGAAGAAAAGTAAGAAAAAAAGAGTAATTTTATTTTTTAAGTTTTGAACTTTGATAAGTAATTAAGAGTAAGTAGGTAGTTTTTAAAGTAAAGTGAAGAAGAAAAGTAAGAAAGAAAGAGTTTATTTCAGTTTTTAAGTTTTGAACTTTGATAAGTAATAAATAGTAAGTAGGTAGTTTTTAAAGTAAAGTGAAGAAGAAAAGTAAGAAAGAAAGAGTTTATTTCAGTTTTTAAGTTTTGAACTTTGATAAGATTAGAGAAATAAAGAGTAAGTAGTTAGTTTTAAAAGTAAAGTGAAGAAGAAAAGTAAGAAAAAAAGAGTTTATTTCAGTTTTGAACTTTGATAAGATTAGAGTAATAAAGAGTAAGTAGTTAGTTTTAAAAGTAAAGTGAAGAAGAAAAGTAAGAAAAAAAGAGTAATTTCAGTTTTTAAGTTTTGAACTTTGATAAGTTATAAAGAGTAAGTAGTTAGTTTTAAAAGTAAAGTGAAGAAGAAAAGTAAGAAAGAAAGAGTTTATTTCAGTTTTTAAGTTTTGAACTTTGATAAGATTAGAGAAATAAAGAGTAAGTAGTTAGTTTTAAAAGTAAAGTGAAGAAGAAAAGTAAGAAAGAAAAAGTAATTTCAGTTTTTAAGTTTAAAACTTTGATAAGTTATAAAGAGTAAGTAGTTAGTTTTAAAAGTAAAGTGAAGAAGAAAAGTAAGAAAGAAAGAGTAATTTCAGTTTTTAAGTTTTGAACTTTGATAAGTAATAAAGAGTAAGTAGTTAGTTTTAAAAGTAAAGTGAAGAAGAAAAGTAAGAAAGAAAGAGTTTATTTCAGTTTTTAGTTTTGAACTTTGATAAGATTAGAGTAATAAAGAGTAAGTAGTTAGTTTTAAAAGTAAAGTGAAGAAGAAAAGTAAGAAAGAAAGAGTTTATTTCAGTTTTTCAGTTTTGAACTTTGATAAGATTAGAGTAATAAAGAGTAAGTAGGTAGTTTTAAAAGTAAAGTGAAGAAGAAAAGTAAGAAAAAAAGAGTAATTTCAGTTTTTAAGTTTTGAACTTTGATAAGTTATAAAGAGTAAGTAGTTAGTTTTAAAAATAAAGTGAAGAAGAAAAGTAAGAAAGAAAGAGTTTATTTCAGTTTTTCAGTTTTGAACTTTGATAAGATTAGAGTAATAAAGAGTAAGTAGTTAGTTTTAAAAGTAAAGTGAAGAAGAAAAGTAAGAAAGAAAGAGTTTATTTCAGTTTTTAAGTTTTGAACTTTGATAAGATTAGAGTAATAAAGAGTAAGTAGTTAGTTTTAAAAGTAAAGTGAAGAAAAAAAGTAAGAAAGAGTAATTTCAGTTTTTAAGTTTTGAACTTTGATAAGTAATAAAGAGTAAGTAGGTAGTTTTTAAAGTAAAGTGAAGAAGAACAGTAAGAAAGAAAGAGTAATTTCAGTTTTTAGTTTTGAACTTTGATAAGATAAGAGTAATAAAGAGTAAGTAGTTAGTTTTAAAAGTAAAGTGAAGAAGAAAAGTAAGAAAAAAAGAGTAATTTCAGTTTTTAAGTTTTGAACTTTGATAAGATTAGAGAAATAAAGAGTAAGTAGTTAGTTTTAAAAGTAAAGTGAAGAAGAAAAGTAAGAAAGAAAGAGTTTATTTCAGTTTTTAAGTTTTGAACTTTGATAAGATTAGAGAAATAAAGAGTAAGTAGGTAGTTTTTAAAGTAAAGTGAAGAAGAAAAGTAAGAAAAAAAGAGTAATTTCAGTTTTTAAGTTTTGAACTTTGATAAGATTAGAGTAATAAAGAGTAAGTAGTTAGTTTTAAAAGTAAAGTGAAGAAGAAAAGTAAGAAAGAAAGAGTAATTTCAGTTTTTATGTTTTGAACTTTGATAAGTAATAAAGAGTAAGTAGTTAGTTTTAAAAGTAAAGTGAAGAAGAAAAGTAAGAAAAAAAGAGTAATTTCAGTTTTTAAGATTTCAACTTTGATAAGATTAGAGTAATAAAGAGTAAGTAGTTAGTTTTAAAAGTAAAGTGAAGAAGAAAAGTAAGAAAGAAAGAGTAATTTCAGTTTTTATGTTTTGAACTTTGATAAGTAATAAAGAGTAAGTAGTTAGTTTTAAAAGTAAAGTGAAGAAGAAAAGTAAGAAAAAAAGAGTAATTTCAGTTTTTAAGTTTTGAACTTTGATAAGTTATAAAGAGTAAGTAGTTAGTTTTAAAAGTAAAGTGAAGAAGAAAAGTAAGAAAAAAAGAGTAATTTCAGTTTTTAAGTTTTGAACTTTGATAAGTAATAAAGAGTAAGTAGTTAGTTTTAAAAGTAAAGTGAAGAAGAAAAGTAAGAAAGAAAGAGTTTATTTCAGTTTTTAAGTTTTGAACTTTGATAAGATTAGAGTAATAAAGAGTAAGTAGTTAGTTTTAAAAGTAAAGTGAAGAAGAAAAGTAAGAAAGAAAGAATTTATTTCAGTTTTTAAGTGTTGAACTTTGAAAAGATTAGAGTAATAAAGAGTAAGTAGTTAGTTTTAAAAGTAAAGTGAAGAAGAAAAGTAAGAAAGAAATAGTTTATTTCAGTTTTTAAGTGTTGAACTTTGATAAGATTAGAGTAATAAAGAGTAAGTAGTTAGTTTTAAAAGTAAAGTGAAGAAGAAAAGTAAGAAAGAAAGAGTTTATTTCAGTTTTTAAGTTTTGAACTTTGATAAGTTATAAAGAGTAAGTAGTTAGTTTTAAAAGTAAAGTGAAGAAGAAAAGTAAGAAAGAAAGAGTTTATTTCAGTATTTAAGTGTTGAACTTTGATAAGATTAGAGAAATAAAGAGTAAGTAGTTAGTTTTAAAAGTAAAGTGAAGAAGAAAAGTAAGAAAGAAAGAGTTTATTTCAGTTTTTAAGTTTTGAACTTTGATAAGTTATAAAGAGTAAGTAGTTAGTTTTAAAAGTAAAGTGAAGAAGAAAAGTAAGAAAGAAAGAGTTTATTTCAGTTTTTAAGTTTTGAACTTTGATAAGTAATAAAGAGTAAGTAGTTAGTTTTAAAAGTAAAGTGAAGAAGAAAAGTAAGAAAGAAATAGTTTATTTCAGTTTTTAAGTGTTGAACTTTGAAAAGATTAGAGTAATAAAGAGTAAGTAGTTAGTTTTAAAAGTAAAGTGAAGAAGAAAAGTAAGAAAGAAATAGTTTATTTCAGTTTTTAAGTGTTGAACTTTGATAAGATTAGAGTAATAAAGAGTAAGTAGTTAGTTTTAAAAGTAAAGTGAAGAAGAAAAGTAAGAAAGAAAGAGTTTATTTCAGTTTTTAAGTTTTGAACTTTGATAAGTTATAAAGAGTAAGTAGTTAGTTTTAAAAGTAAAGTGAAGAAGAAAAGTAAGAAAGAAAGAGTTTATTTCAGTTTTTAAGTTTTGAACTTTGATAAGTAATAAAGAGTAAGTAGTTAGTTTTAAAAGTAAAGTGAAGAAGAAAAGTAAGAAAAAAAGAGTAATTTCAGTTTTTAAGTGTTGAACTTTGAAAAGATTAGAGTAATAAAGAGTAAGTAGTTAGTTTTAAAAGTAAAGTGAAGAAGAAAAGTAAGAAAGAAATAGTTTATTTCAGTTTTTAAGTGTTGAACTTTGATAAGATTAGAGTAATAAAGAGTAAGTAGTTAGTTTTAAAAGTAAAGTGAAGAAGAAAAGTAAGAAAGAAAAAGTAATTTCAGTTTTTAAGTTTAAAACTTTGATAAGTTATAAAGAGTAAGTAGTTAGTTTTAAAAGTAAAGTGAAGAAGAAAAGTAAGAAAGAAAGAGTAATTTCAGTTTTTAAGTTTTGAACTTTGATAAGTAATAAAGAGTAAGTAGTTAGTTTTAAAAGTAAAGTGAAGAAGAAAAGTAAGAAAGAAAGAGTTTATTTCAGTTTTTAGTTTTGAACTTTGATAAGATTAGAGTAATAAAGAGTAAGTAGTTAGTTTTAAAAGTAAAGTGAAGAAGAAAAGTAAGAAAGAAAGAGTTTATTTCAGTTTTTCAGTTTTGAACTTTGATAAGATTAGAGTAATAAAGAGTAAGTAGGTAGTTTTAAAAGTAAAGTGAAGAAGAAAAGTAAGAAAAAAAGAGTAATTTCAGTTTTTAAGTTTTGAACTTTGATAAGATTAGAGAAATAAAGAGTAAGTAGTTAGTTTTAAAAGTAAAGTGAAGAAGAACAGTAAGAAAGAAAGAGTAATTTCAGTTTTTAAGTTTTGAACTTTGATAAGATTAGAGTAATAAAGAGTAAGTAGTTAGTTTTAAAAGTAAAGTGAAGAAAAAAAGTAAGAAAGAAAAAGTAATTTCAGTTTTTAAGTTTTGAACTTTGATAAGATTAGAGTAATAAAGAGTAAGTAGTTAGTTTTAAAAGTAAAGTGAAGAAGAAAAGTAAGAAAAAAAGAGTTTATTTAAGTTTTTAAGTTTTGAACTTTGATAAGATTAGAGTAATAAAGAGTAAGTAGTTAGTTTTAAAAGTAAAGTGAAGAAGAAAAGTAAGAAAAAAAGAGTTTATTTCAGTTTTTAAGTTTTGAACTTTGATAAGTAATAAAGAGTAAGTAGGTAGTTTTTAAAGTAAAGTGAAGAAGAACAGTAAGAAAGAAAGAGTAATTTCAGTTTTTAGTTTTGAACTTTGATAAGATAAGAGTAATAAAGAGTAAGTAGTTAGTTTTAAAAGTAAAGTGAAGAAGAAAAGTAAGAAAAAAAGAGTAATTTCAGTTTTTAAGTTTTGAACTTTGATAAGATTAGAGAAATAAAGAGTAAGTAGTTAGTTTTAAAAGTAAAGTGAAGAAGAAAAGTAAGAAAGAAAGAGTTTATTTCAGTTTTTAAGTTTTGAACTTTGATAAGATTAGAGAAATAAAGAGTAAGTAGGTAGTTTTTAAAGTAAAGTGAAGAAGAAAAGTAAGAAAAAAAGAGTAATTTCAGTTTTTAAGTTTTGAACTTTGATAAGTAATAAAGAGTAAGTAGTTAGTTTTAAAAGTAAAGTGAAGAAGAAAAGTAAGAAAAAAAGAGTAATTTCAGTTTTTAAGATTTCAACTTTGATAAGATTAGAGTAATAAAGAGTAAGTAGTTAGTTTTAAAAGTAAAGTGAAGAAGAAAAGTAAGAAAGAAAGAGTAATTTCAGTTTTTATGTTTTGAACTTTGATAAGTAATAAAGAGTAAGTAGTTAGTTTTAAAAGTAAAGTGAAGAAGAAAAGTAAGAAAAAAAGAGTAATTTCAGTTTTTAAGTTTTGAACTTTGATAAGTTATAAAGAGTAAGTAGTTAGTTTTAAAAGTAAAGTGAAGAAGAAAAGTAAGAAAAAAGGAGTAATTTCAGTTTTTAAGTTTTGAACTTTGATAAGTAATAAAGAGTAAGTAGTTAGTTTTAAAAGTAAAGTGAAAAAGAAAAGTAAGAAAGAAATAGTTTATTTCAGTTTTTAAGTGTTGAACTTTGATAAGATTAGAGTAATAAAGAGTAAGTAGTTAGTTTTAAAAGTAAAGTGAAGAAGAAAAGTAAGAAAGAAAGAGTTTATTTCAGTTTTTAAGTTTTGAACTTTGATAAGATTAGAGTAATAAAGAGTAAGTAGTTAGTTTTAAAAGTAAAGTGAAGAAGAAAAGTAAGAAAGAAAGAGTTTATTTCAGTATTTAAGTGTTGAACTTTGATAAGATTAGAGAAATAAAGAGTAAGTAGTTAGTTTTAAAAGTAAAGTGAAGAAGAAAAGTAAGAAAGAAAGAGTTTATTTCAGTTTTTAAGTTTTGAACTTTGATAAGTTATAAAGAGTAAGTAGTTAGTTTTAAAAGTAAAGTGAAGAAGAAAAGTAAGAAAGAAAGAGTTTATTTCAGTTTTTAAGTTTTGAACTTTGATAAGTAATAAAGAGTAAGTAGGTAGTTTTTAAAGTAAAGTGAAGAAGAAAAGTAAGAAAAAAAGAGTAATTTCAGTTTTTAAGTTTTGAACTTTGATAAGTAATAAAGAGTAAGTAGTTAGTTTTAAAAGTAAAGTGAAGAAGAAAAGTAAGAAAAAAAGAGTAATTTCAGTTTTTAAGTTTTGAACTTTGATAAGATTAGAGTAATAAAGAGTAAGTAGGTAGTTTTTAAAGTAAAGTGAAGAAGAAAAGTAAGAAAGAAAGAGTAATTTCAGTTTTTAAGTTTTGAACTTTGATAAGTTATAAAGAGTAAGTAGGTAGTTTTAAAAGTAAAGTGAAGAAGAAAAGTAAGAAAAAAAGAGTAATTTCAGTTTTTAAGTTTTGAACTTTGATAAGATTAGAGTAATAAAGAGTAAGTAGGTAGTTTTTAAAGTAAAGTGAAGAAGAAAAGTAAGAAAGAAAGAGTAATTTCAGTTTTTAAGTTTTGAACTTTGATAAGTAATAAAGAGTAAGTAGTTAGTTTTAAAAGTAAAGTGAAGAAGAAAAGTAAGAAAAAAAGAGTAATTTCAGTTTTTAAGTTTTGAACTTTGATAAGATTAGAGTAATAAAGAGTAAGTAGGTAGTTTTTAAAGTAAAGTGAAGAAGAAAAGTAAGAAAGAAAGAGTAATTTCAGTTTTTGAGTTTTGAACTTTGATAAGTTATAAAGAGTAAGTAGTTAGTTTTAAAAGTAAAGTGAAGAAGAAAAGTAAGAAAGAAAGAGTAATTTCAGTTTTTAAGTTTTGAACTTTGATAAGATTAGAGTAATAAAGAGTAAGTAGTTAGTTTTAAAAGTAAAGTGAAGAAGAAAAGTAAGAAAAAAAGAGTAATTTCAGTTTTTAAGTTTTGAACTTTGATAAGTAATAAAGAGTAAGTAGTTAGTTTTAAAAGTAAAGTGAAGAAGAAAAGTAAGAAAAAGGAGTAATTTCAGTTTTTAAGTTTTGAACTTTGATAAGATTAGAGTAATAAAGAGTAAGTAGGTAGTTTTTAAAGTAAAGTGAAGAAGAAAAGTAAGAAAGAAAGAGTAATTTCAGTTTTTAAGTTTTGAACTTTGATAAGTAATAAAGAGTAAGTAGTTAGTTTTAAAAGTAAAGTGAAGAAGAAAAGTAAGAAAAAAAGAGTAATTTCAGTTTTTAAGTTTTCAACTTTGATAAGATTAGAGTAATAAAGAGTAAGTAGGTAGTTTTTAAAGTAAAGTGAAGAAGAAAAGTAAGAAAGAAAGAGTAATTTCAGTTTTTATGTTTTGAACTTTGATAAGTAATAAAGAGTAAGTAGTTAGTTTTAAAAGTAAAGTGAAGAAGAAAAGTAAGAAAGAAAGAGTTTATTTCAGTTTTTAAGTGTTGAACTTTGAAAAGATTAGAGAAATAAAGAGTAAGTAGTTAGTTTTAAAAGTAAAGTGAAGAAGAAAAGTAAGAAAAAAAGAGTTTATTTCAGTTTTTAAGTTTTGAACTTTGATAAGATTAGAGTAATAAAGAGTAAGTAGTTAGTTTTAAAAGTAAAGTGAAGAAGAAAAGTAAGAAAGAAAGAGTAATTTCAGTTTTTAAGTTTTGAACTTTGATAAGTAATAAAGAGTAAGTAGTTAGTTTTAAAAGTAAAGTGAAGAAGAAAAGTAAGAAAAAAAGAGTAATTTCAGTTTTTAAGTTTTGAACTTTGATAAGTAATAAAGAGTAAGTAGTTAGTTTTAAAAGTAAAGTGAAGAAGAAAAGTAAGAAAGAAAGAGTAATTTCAGTTTTTAAGTTTTGAACTTTGATAAGTAATAATGAGTAAGTAGTTAGTTTTAAAAGTAAAGTGAAGAAGAAAAGTAAGAAAAAAAGAGTAATTTCAGTTTTTAAGTTTTGAACTTTGATAAGATTAGAGTAATAAAGAGTAAGTAGTTAGTTTTAAAAGTAAAGTGAAGAAGAAAAGTAAGAAAAAAAGAGTAATTTCAGTTTTTAAGTTTTGAACTTTGATAAGATTAGAGTAATAAAGAGTAAGTAGTTAGTTTTAAAAGTAAAGTGAAGAAGAAAAGTAAGAAAGAAAGAGTAATTTCAGTTTTTAAGTTTTCAACTTTGATAAGTAATAAAGAGTAAGTAGTTAGTTTTAAAAGTAAAGTGAAGAAGAAAAGTAAGAAAAAAAGAGTAATTTCAGTTTTTAAGTTTTGAACTTTGATAAGATTAGAGTAATAAAGAGTAAGTAGTTAGTTTTAAAAGTAAAGTGAAGAAGAAAAGTAAGAAAAAAAGAGTAATTTCAGTTTTTAAGTTTTGAACTTTGATAAGTAATAAAGAGTAAGTAGTTAGTTTTAAAAGTAAAGTGAAGAAGAAAAGTAAGAAAAAAAGAGTAATTTCAGTTTTTAAGTTTTCAACTTTGATAAGATTAGAGTAATAAAGAGTAAGTAGTTAGTTTTAAAAGTAAAGTGAAGAAGAAAAGTAAGAAAGAAAGAGTAATTTCAGTTTTTATGTTTTGAACTTTGATAAGTAATAAAGAGTAAGTAGTTAGTTTTAAAAGTAAAGTGAAGAAGAAAAGTAAGAAAGAAAGAGTTTATTTCAGTTTTTAAGTTTTGAACTTTGATAAGTTATAAAGAGTAAGTAGTTAGTTTTAAAAGTAAAGTGAAGAAGAAAAGTAAGAAAAAAAGAGTAATTTCAGTTTTTAAGTTTTGAACTTTGATAAGTAATAAAGAGTAAGTAGTTAGTTTTAAAAGTAAAGTGAAGAAGAAAAGTAAGAAAAAAAGAGTAATTTCAGTTTTTAAGTTTTGAACTTTGATAAGTAATAAAGAGTAAGTAGTTAGTTTTAAAAGTAAAGTGAAGAAGAAAAGTAAGAAAAAAAGAGTAATTTCAGTTTTTAAGTTTTCAACTTTGATAAGATTAGAGTAATAAAGAGTAAGTAGTTAGTTTTAAAAGTAAAGTGAAGAAGAAAAGTAAGAAAGAAAGAGTAATTTCAGTTTTTATGTTTTGAACTTTGATAAGTAATAAAGAGTAAGTAGTTAGTTTTAAAAGTAAAGTGAAGAAGAAAAGTAAGAAAGAAAGAGTTTATTTCAGTTTTTAAGTTTTGAACTTTGATAAGTTATAAAGAGTAAGTAGTTAGTTTTAAAAGTAAAGTGAAGAAGAAAAGTAAGAAAGAAAGAGTTTATTTCAGTTTTTAAGTTTTGAACTTTGATAAGTAATAAAGAGTAAGTAGTTAGTTTTAAAAGTAAAGTGAAGAAGAAAAGTAAGAAAAAAAGAGTAATTTCAGTTTTTAAGTTTTGAACTTTGATAAGATTAGAGTAATAAAGAGTAAGTAGTTAGTTTTAAAAGTAAAGTGAAGAAGAAAAGTAAGAAAAAAAGAGTAATTTCAGTTTTTAAGTTTTGAACTTTGATAAGTAATAAAGAGTAAGTAGTTAGTTTTAAAAGTAAAGTGAAGAAGAAAAGTAAGAAAAAAAGAGTAATTTCAGTTTTTAAGTTTTCAACTTTGATAAGATTAGAGTAATAAAGAGTAAGTAGGTAGTTTTTAAAGTAAAGTGAAGAAGAAAAGTAAGAAAGAAAGAGTAATTTCAGTTTTTATGTTTTGAACTTTGATAAGTAATAAAGAGTAAGTAGTTAGTTTTAAAAGTAAAGTGAAGAAGAAAAGTAAGAAAGAAAGAGTTTATTTCAGTTTTTAAGTGTTGAACTTTGATAAGATTAGAGTAATAAAGAGTAAGTAGTTAGTTTTAAAAGTAAAGTGAAGAAGAAAAGTAAGAAAAAAAGAGTTTATTTCAGTTTTTAAGTTTTGAACTTTGATAAGATTAGAGTAACAAAGAGTAAGTAGTTAGTTTTTAAAGTAAAGTGAAGAAGAAAAGTAAGAAAGAAAGAGTAATTTCAGTTTTTAAGTTTTGAACTTTGATAAGTAATAAAGAGTAAGTAGTTAGTTTTAAAAGTAAAGTGAAGAAGAAAAGTAAGAAAAAAAGAGTAATTTCAGTTTTTAAGTTTTGAACTTTGATAAGTAATAAAGAGTAAGTAGTTAGTTTTAAAAGTAAAGTGAAGAAGAAAAGTAAGAAAGAAAGAGTTTATTTCAGTTTTTAAGTTTTGAACTTTGATAAGTTATAAAGAGTAAGTAGTTAGTTTTAAAAGTAAAGTGAAGAAGAAAAGTAAGAAAGAAAGAGTTTATTTTGTTTTTAAGTTTTGAACTTTGATAAGATTAGAGAAATAAAGAGTAAGTAGTTAGTTTTAAAAGTAAAGTGAAGAAGAAAAGTAAGAAAAAAAGAGTAATTTCAGTTTTTAAGTTTTGAACTTTGATAAGATTAGAGTAATAAAGAGTAAGTAGTTAGTTTTAAAAGTAAAGTGAAGAAGAAAAGTAAGAAAAAAAGAGTAATTTCAGTTTTTAAGTTTTGAACTTTGATAAGTAATAAAGAGTAAGTAGTTAGTTTTAAAAGTAAAGTGAAGAAGAAAAGTAAGAAAAAAAGAGTAATTTCAGTTTTTAAGTTTTCAACTTTGATAAGATTAGAGTAATAAAGAGTAAGTAGGTAGTTTTTAAAGTAAAGTGAAGAAGAAAAGTAAGAAAGAAAGAGTAATTTCAGTTTTTATGTTTTGAACTTTGATAAGTAATAAAGAGTAAGTAGTTAGTTTTAAAAGTAAAGTGAAGAAGAAAAGTAAGAAAGAAATAGTTTATTTCAGTTTTTAAGTGTTGAACTTTGATAAGATTAGAGTAATAAAGAGTAAGTAGTTAGTTTTAAAAGTAAAGTGAAGAAGAAAAGTAAGAAAAAAAGAGTTTATTTCAGTTTTTAAATTTTGAACTTTGATAAGTAATAAAGAGTAAGTAGTTAGTTTTAAAAGTAAAGTGAAGAAGAAAAGTAAGAAAAAAAGAGTAATTTCAGTTTTTAAGTTTTCAACTTTGATAAGATTAGAGTAATAAAGAGTAAGTAGTTAGTTTTAAAAGTAAAGTGAAGAAGAAAAGTAAGAAAGAAAGAGTTTATTTCAGTTTTTAAGTTTTGAACTTTGATAAGTTATAAAGAGTAAGTAGTTAGTTTTAAAAGTAAAGTGAAGAAGAAAAGTAAGAAAGAAAGAGTTTATTTTATTTTTAAGTTTTGAACTTTGATAAGATTAGAGAAATAAAGAGTAAGTAGTTAGTTTTAAAAGTAAAGTGAAGAAGAAAAGTAAGAAAGAAAGAGTAATTTCAGTTTTTAAGTTTTGAACTTTGATAAGTAATAAAGAGTAAGTAGTTAGTTTTAAAAGTAAAGTGAAGAAGAAAAGTAAGAAAAAAAGAGTAATTTCAGTTTTTAAGTTTTGAACTTTGATAAGTAATAAAGAGTAAGTATTTAGTTTTAAAAGTAAAGTGAAGAAGAAAAGTAAGAAAGAAAGAGTAATTTCAGTTTTTAAGTTTTGAACTTTGATAAGTAATAAAGAGTAAGTAGTTAGTTTTAAAAGTAAAGTGAAGAAGAAAAGTAAGAAAAAAAGAGTAATTTCAGTTTTTAAGTTTTCAACTTTGATAAGATTAGAGTAATAAAGAGTAAGTAGGTAGTTTTTAAAGTAAAGTGAAGAAGAAAAGTAAGAAAGAAAGAGTAATTTCAGTTTTTATGTTTTGAACTTTGATAAGATTAGAGAAATAAAGAGTAAGTAGTTAGTTTTAAAAGTAAAGTGAAGAAGAAAAG
>CAMPDV010005626.1:0-23280 GCA_946699065.1 Loxodes magnus | reverse complement strand
AATATTTAGAAAAGTCAAGAAGTAAAGTAAGAAAAAAAGATAGAGTTTCAGTTTTAAGGAGTATGCTTTGAGAAGTATTAGTTATTTAGAAAAGTGAAGAATTAAAGTAAGAAAAGAAAATAGAGTTTTAGTTTTAAGGATTTGCTTTGAGAAGTATTAGTTATTTAGAAAAGTGAAGAAGTAAAGTAAGAAAAGAAAATAGAGTTTCAGTTTAAAGGAGTATGCTTTGAGAAGTATTAGTTATTTTGAAAAGTGAAGAAGTAAAGTAAGAAAAGAAGATAGTGTTTCAGTTTTTAAGGAGTATGCTTTGAGAAGTATTAGTTATTTTGAAAAGTGAAGAAGTAAAGTAATAAAAAAAGATAGAGTTTCAGATTTAAGGAGTATGCTTTGAGAAGTATTAGTTATTTAGAAAAGTGAAGAAGTAAAGTAAGAAAAGAAGATAGAGTTTCAGATTTAAGGATTTGCTTTGAGAAGTAATAAATATTTAGAAAAGTGAAGAAGTAAAGTAAGAAAATAAGATAGAGTTTCAGATTTAATGATTATGCTTTGAGAAGTAGGAAGTATTTTGAAAAGTGAAGAAGTAAAGTAAGAAAAGAAGGTAGAGTATCAGTTTAAAGGAGTATGCTTTGAGAAGTATTAGTTATTTTGAAAAGTGAAGAAGTAAAGTAAGAAAAGAAGATAGAGTTTCAGTTTAAAGGAGTATGCTTTGAGAAGTATTAGTTATTTAGAAAAGTGAAGAAGTAAAGTAAGAAAAGAAAATAGAGTTTTAGTTTTAAGGATTTGCTTTGAGAAGTATTAGTTATTTTTAAAAGTGAAGAAGTAAATTAAGAAAAGAAGATAGTGTTTAAGTTTAAAGGAGTATGCTTTGAGAAGTATTAGTTATTTTGAAAAGTGAAGAAGTAAAGTAAGAAAAGAAGATAGAGTTTCAGATTTAAGGAGTATGCTTTGAGAAGTATTAAGTATTTTGAAAAGTGAAGAAGTAAAGTAAGAAAATAAGATATAATTTCAGATTTAAGGATTTGCTTTGAGAAGTAATAAGTATTTAGTAAAGTGAAGAAGTAAAGTAAGAAAAGAAGATAGAGTTTTAGTTTTAAGGAGTATGCTTTGAGAAGTATTAAGTATTTAGTAAAGTGAAGAAGTAAAGTAAGAAAAGAAGATAGAGTTTCAGTTTAAAGGAGTATGCTTTGAGAAGTAATAAGTATTTAGAAAAGTCAAGAAGTAAAGTAAGAAAAAAAGATAGAGTTTCAGTTTTAAGGAGTATGCTTTGAGAAGTATTAGTTATTTTGAAAAGTGAAGAAGTAAAGTAAGAAAAGAAGATAGAGTTTCAGATTTAAGGAGTATGCTTGCAGAAGTATTAAGTATTTTGAAAAGTGAAGAAGTAAAGTAAGAAAAGAAGATAGAGTTTCAGTTTTAAGGAGTATGCTTTGAGAAGTATTAGTTATTTTGAAAAGTGAAGAAGTAAAGTAATAAAAAAAGATAGAGTTTCAGATTTAAGGAGTATGCTTTGAGAAGTATTAGTTATTTAGAAAAGTGAAGAAGTAAAGTAAGAAAAGAAAATAGAGTTTTAGTTTTAAGGATTTGCTTTGAGAAGTATTAGTTATTTTGAAAAGTGAAGAAGTAAAGTAAGAAAAGAAAATAGAGTTTTAGTTTTAAGGATTTGCTTTGAGAAGTATTAGTTATTTTTAAAAGTGAAGAAGTAAATTAAGAAAAGAAGATAGTGTTTCAGTTTAAAGGAGTATGCTTTGAGAAGTATTAGTTATTTTGAAAAGTGAAGAAGTAAAGTAAGAAAAAAAGATAGAGTTTCAGTTTTAAGGAGTATGCTTTGAGAAGTATTAGTTATTTAGAAAAGTGAAGAAGTAAATTAAGAAAAGAAGATAGAGTTTCAGATTTAAGTAGTATGCTTTGAGAAGTATTAGTTATTTTGAAAAGTGAAGAAGTAAAGTAAGAAAAGAAAATAGAGTTTTAGTTTTAAGGATTTGCTTTGAGAAGTATTAGTTATTTAGAAAAGTGAAGAAGTAAATTAAGAAAAGAAGATAGTGTTTAAGTTTAAAGGAGTATGCTTTGAGAAGTATTAGTTATTTTGAAAAGTGAAGAAGTAAAGTAAGAAAAGAAGATAGAGTTTCAGATTTAAGGAGTATGCTTTGAGAAGTATTAAGTATTTTGAAAAGTGAAGAAGTAAAGTAAGAAAATAAGATATAATTTCAGATTTAAGGATTATGCTTTGAGAAGTAGGAAGTATTTTGAAAAGTGAAGAAGTAAAGTAAGAAAAGAAGGTAGAGTATCAGTTTAAAGGAGTATGCTTTGAGAAGTATTAGTTATTTTGAAAAGTGAAGAAGTAAATTAAGAAAAGAAGATAGAGTTTCAGATTTAAGTAGTATGCTTTGAGAAGTATTAGTTATTTTGAAAAGTGAAGAAGTAAATTAAGAAAAGAAGATAGTGTTTCAGTTTATAGGAGTATGCTTTGAGAAGTATTAGTTATTTTGAAAAGTGAAGAAGTAAATTAAGAAAAGAAGATATAATTTCAGATTTAAGGATTTGCTTTGAGAAGTAATAAGTATTTAGTAAAGTGAAGAAGTAAAGTAAGAAAAGAAGATAGTGTTTCAGTTTAAAGGAGTATGCTTTGAGAAGTAATAAGTATTTTTAAAAGTGAAGACGTAAAGTAAGAAAAGAAGATAGAATTTCAGTTTTAAGGATTTGCTTTGAGAAGTAATAAGTATTTAGAAAAGTCAAGAAGTAAAGTAAGAAAAGAAGATAGTGTTTAAGTTTAAAGGAGTATGCTTTGAGAAGTATTAGTTATTTTGAAAAGTGAAGAAGTAAAGTAAGAAAAGAAGGTAGAGTTTCAGTTTAAAGGAGTATGCTTTGAGAAGTATTAGTTATTTTCAAAAGTGAAGAAGTAAAGTAAGAAAATAAGATAGAGTTTCAGATTTAAGGAGTATGCTTTGAGAAGTAATAAGTATTTTGAAATGTGAAGAAGTAAAGTAAGAAAAAAGGATAGAGTTTCAACTTTAAGTAGTATGCTTTGAGAAGTATTAGTTATTTTGAAAAGTGAAGAAGTAAAGTAAGAAAAGAAGATAGAGTTTCAGATTTAAGGATTTGCTTTGAGAAGTAATAAATATTTAGAAAAGTGAAGAAGTAAAGTAAGAAAATAAGATAGAGTTTCAGATTTAAGGATTATGCTTTGAGAAGTAGGAAGTATTTTGAAAAGTGAAGAAGTAAAGTAAGAAAAGAAGGTAGAGTTTCAGATTTAAGGATTATGCTTTGAGAAGTAGGAAGTATTTTGAAAAGTGAAGAAGTAAAGTAAGAAAAGAAGGTAGAATTTCAGTTTTAAGGAGTATGCTTTGAGAAGTATTAGTTATTTAGAAAAGTGAAGAAGTAAAGTAAGAAAAGAAAATAGAGTTTTAGTTTAAAGGAGTATGCTTTGAGAAGTATTAGTTATTTAGAAAAGTGAAGAAGTAAAGTAAGAAAAGAAAATAGAGTTTTAGTTTTAAGGATTTGCTTTGAGAAGTATTAGTTATTTAGAAAAGTGAAGAAGTAAAGTAAGAAAAGAAGATAGAGTTTCAGATTTAAGGAGTATGCTTTGAGAAGTATTAAGTATTTTGAAAAGTGAAGAAGTAAAGTAAGAAAATAAGATATAATTTCAGATTTAAGAATTTGCTTTGTGAAGTAATAAGTATTTTGAAAAGTGAAGAAGTAAAGTAAGAAAAGAAGATAGAGTTTCAGATTTAAGGATTTGCTTTGAGAAGTAATAAGTATTTTGAAAAGTGAAGAAGTAAAGTAAGAAAATAAGATAGAATTTCAGTTTAAAGGAGTATGCTTTGAGAAGTATTAAGTATATAGAAAAGTGAAGAAGTAAAGTAAGAAAAGAAGATAGTGTTTCAGTTTAAAGGAGTATGCTTTGAGAAGTATTAAGTATATAGAAAAGTGAAGAAGTAAAGTAAGAAAAGAAGATAGAGTTTCAGATTTAAGTAGTATGCTTTGAGAAGTATTAGTTATTTTTAAAAGTGAAGAAGTAAAGTAAGAAAAGAAGATAGAGTTTCAGTTTAAAGGAGTATGCTTTGAGAAGTATTAAGTATATAGAAAAGTGAAGAAGTAAAGTAAGAAAAGAAAATAGAGTTTTAGTTTTAAGGAGTATGCTTTGAGAAGTATTAGTTATATAGAAAAGTGAAGAAGTAAAGTAAGAAAAAAAGATAGAGTTTCAGTTTTAAGGAGTATGCTTTGAGAAGTATTAGTTATTTAGAAAAGTGAAGAAGTAAAGTAAGAAAAGAAAATAGAGTTTTAGTTTTAAGGATTTGCTTTGAGAAGTATTAGTTATTTAGAAAAGTGAAGAAGTAAAGTAAGAAAAGAAAATAGAGTTTTAGTTTTAAGGATTTGCTTTGAGAAGTATTAGTTATTTAGAAAAGTGAAGAAGTAAATTAAGAAAAGAAGATAGTGTTTCAGTTTAAAGGAGTATGCTTTGAGAAGTATTAAGTATATAGAAAAGTGAAGAAGTAAAGTAAGAAAAGAAGATAGAGTTTCAGATTTAAGTAGTATGCTTTGAGAAGTATTAGTTATTTTGAAAAGTGAAGAAGTAAATTAAGAAAAGAAGATAGAGTTTCAGATTTAAGTAGTATGCTTTGAGAAGTATTAGTTATTTTGAAAAGTGAAGAAGTAAAGTAATAAAAGAAGATAGTGTTTCAGTTTAAAGGAGTATGCTTTGAGAAGTAATAAGTATTTAGTAAAGTGAAGAAGTAAAGTAAGAAAAGAAAATAGAGTTTCAGTTTTAAGGATTTGCTTTGAGAAGTATTAGTTATTTAGAAAAGTGAAGAAGTAAAGTAAGAAAAGAAGATAGAGTTTTAGTTTAAAGGAGTATGCTTTGAGAAGTATTAGTTATTTAGAAAAGTGAAGAAGTAAAGTAAGAAAAGAAAATAGAGTTTTAGTTTTAAGGATTTGCTTTGAGAAGTATTAGTTATTTAGAAAAGTGAAGAAGTAAAGTAAGAAAAGAAAATAGAGTTTTAGTTTTAAGGATTTGCTTTGAGAAGTATTAGTTATTTTGAAAAGTGAAGAAGTAAAGTAAGAAAAGAAGATAGTGTTTAAGTTTAAAGGAGTATGCTTTGAGAAGTATTAGTTATTTTGAAAAGTGAAGAAGTAAAGTAAGAAAAGAAGATAGAGTTTCAGATTTAAGGAGTATGCTTTGAGAAGTATTAAGTATTTTGAAAAGTGAAGAAGTAAAGTAAGAAAATAAGATATAATTTCAGATTTAAGAATTTGCTTTGTGAAGTAATAAGTATTTAGAAAAGTGAAGAAGTAAAGTAAGAAAAGAAGATAGAGTTTCAGTTTTAAGGAGTATGCTTTGAGAAGTAATAAGTATTTAGTAAAGTGAAGAAGTAAAGTAAGAAAATAAGATAGAGTTTCAGTTTAAAGGAGTATGCTTTGAGAAGTATTAGTTATTTTGAAAAGTGAAGAAGTAAATTAAGAAAAGAAGATAGAGTTTCAGTTTTAAGGAGTATGCTTTGAGAAGTATTAGTTATTTTGAAAAGTGAAGAAGTAAAGTAATAAAAAAAGATAGAGTTTCAGATTTAAGGAGTATGCTTTGAGAAGTATTAGTTATTTAGAAAAGTGAAGAAGTAAAGTAAGAAAATAAGATAGAGTTTCAGTTTAAAGGAGTATGCTTTGAGAAGTATTAGTTATTTTGAAAAGTGAAGAAGTTAATTAAGAAAAGAAGATAGAGTTTCAGATTTAAGTAGTATGCTTTGAGAAGTATTAGTTATTTTGAAAAGTGAAGAAGTAAATTAAGAAAAGAAGATAGTGTTTCAGTTTATAGGAGTATGCTTTGAGAAGTATTAGTTATTTTGAAAAGTGAAGAAGTAAAGTAAGAAAAGAAAATAGAGTTTTAGTTTTAAGGATTTGCTTTGAGAAGTATTAGTTATTTAGAAAAGTGAAGAAGTAAAGTAAGAAAAGAAAATAGAGTTTTAGTTTTAAGGATTTGCTTTGAGAAGTATTAGTTATTTTGAAAAGTGAAGAAGTAAAGTAAGAAAAGAAGATAGTGTTTAAGTTTAAAGGAGTATGCTTTGAGAAGTATTAGTTATTTTGAAAAGTGAAGAAGTAAAGTAAGAAAAGAAGATAGAGTTTCAGATTTAAGGAGTATGCTTTGAGAAGTATTAAGTATTTTGAAAAGTGAAGAAGTAAAGTAAGAAAATAAGATATAATTTCAGATTTAAGAATTTGCTTTGTGAAGTAATAAGTATTTAGAAAAGTGAAGAAGTAAAGTAAGAAAAGAAGATAGAGTTTCAGTTTTAAGGAGTATGCTTTGAGAAGTAATAAGTATTTAGTAAAGTGAAGAAGTAAAGTAAGAAAATAAGATAGAGTTTCAGTTTAAAGGAGTATGCTTTGAGAAGTATTAGTTATTTTGAAAAGTGAAGAAGTAAATTAAGAAAAGAAGATAGTGTTTCAGTTTAAAGGAGTATGCTTTGAGAAGTATTAAGTATATAGAAAAGTGAAGAAGTAAAGTAAGAAAAGAAGATAGAGTTTCAGATTTAAGTAGTATGCTTTGAGAAGTATTAGTTATTTTGAAAAGTGAAGAAGTAAATTAAGAAAAGAAGATAGAGTTTCAGATTTAAGTAGTATGCTTTGAGAAGTATTAGTTATTTTGAAAAGTGAAGAAGTAAAGTAATAAAAGAAGATAGTGTTTCAGTTTAAAGGAGTATGCTTTGAGAAGTAATAAGTATTTAGTAAAGTGAAGAAGTAAAGTAAGAAAAGAAAATAGAGTTTCAGTTTTAAGGATTTGCTTTGAGAAGTATTAGTTATTTAGAAAAGTGAAGAAGTAAAGTAAGAAAAGAAGATAGAGTTTTAGTTTAAAGGAGTATGCTTTGAGAAGTATTAGTTATTTAGAAAAGTGAAGAAGTAAAGTAAGAAAAGAAAATAGAGTTTTAGTTTTAAGGATTTGCTTTGAGAAGTATTAGTTATTTAGAAAAGTGAAGAAGTAAAGTAAGAAAAGAAAATAGAGTTTTAGTTTTAAGGATTTGCTTTGAGAAGTATTAGTTATTTTGAAAAGTGAAGAAGTAAAGTAAGAAAAGAAGATAGTGTTTAAGTTTAAAGGAGTATGCTTTGAGAAGTATTAGTTATTTTGAAAAGTGAAGAAGTAAAGTAAGAAAAGAAGATAGAGTTTCAGATTTAAGGAGTATGCTTTGAGAAGTATTAAGTATTTTGAAAAGTGAAGAAGTAAAGTAAGAAAATAAGATATAATTTCAGATTTAAGAATTTGCTTTGTGAAGTAATAAGTATTTAGAAAAGTGAAGAAGTAAAGTAAGAAAAGAAGATAGAGTTTCAGTTTTAAGGAGTATGCTTTGAGAAGTAATAAGTATTTAGTAAAGTGAAGAAGTAAAGTAAGAAAATAAGATAGAGTTTCAGTTTAAAGGAGTATGCTTTGAGAAGTATTAGTTATTTTGAAAAGTGAAGAAGTAAATTAAGAAAAGAAGATAGAGTTTCAGTTTTAAGGAGTATGCTTTGAGAAGTATTAGTTATTTTGAAAAGTGAAGAAGTAAAGTAATAAAAAAAGATAGAGTTTCAGATTTAAGGAGTATGCTTTGAGAAGTATTAGTTATTTAGAAAAGTGAAGAAGTAAAGTAAGAAAATAAGATAGAGTTTCAGTTTAAAGGAGTATGCTTTGAGAAGTATTAGTTATTTTGAAAAGTGAAGAAGTTAATTAAGAAAAGAAGATAGAGTTTCAGATTTAAGTAGTATGCTTTGAGAAGTATTAGTTATTTTGAAAAGTGAAGAAGTAAATTAAGAAAAGAAGATAGTGTTTCAGTTTATAGGAGTATGCTTTGAGAAGTATTAGTTATTTTGAAAAGTGAAGAAGTAAAGTAAGAAAAGAAAATAGAGTTTTAGTTTTAAGGATTTGCTTTGAGAAGTATTAGTTATTTAGAAAAGTGAAGAAGTAAAGTAAGAAAAGAAAATAGAGTTTCAGTTTTAAGGATTTGCTTTGAGAAGTATTAGTTATTTAGAAAAGTGAAGAAGTAAAGTAAGAAAAGAAGATAGAGTTTTAGTTTAAAGGAGTATGCTTTGAGAAGTATTAGTTATTTAGAAAAGTGAAGAAGTAAAGTAAGAAAAGAAAATAGAGTTTTAGTTTTAAGGATTTGCTTTGAGAAGTATTAGTTATTTAGAAAAGTGAAGAAGTAAAGTAAGAAAAGAAGATAGAGTTTCAGATTTAAGGAGTATGCTTTGAGAAGTATTAAGTATTTTGAAAAGTGAAGAAGTAAAGTAAGAAAATAAGATATAATTTCAGATTTAAGAATTTGCTTTGTGAAGTAATAAGTATTTTGAAAAGTGAAGAAGTAAAGTAAGAAAAGAAGATAGAGTTTCAGATTTAAGGATTTGCTTTGAGAAGTAATAAGTATTTTGAAAAGTGAAGAAGTAAAGTAAGAAAATAAGATAGAATTTCAGTTTAAAGGAGTATGCTTTGAGAAGTATTAAGTATATAGAAAAGTGAAGAAGTAAAGTAAGAAAAGAAGATAGTGTTTCAGTTTAAAGGAGTATGCTTTGAGAAGTATTAAGTATATAGAAAAGTGAAGAAGTAAAGTAAGAAAAGAAGATAGAGTTTCAGATTTAAGTAGTATGCTTTGAGAAGTATTAGTTATTTAGAAAAGTGAAGAAGTAAAGTAAGAAAAGAAGATAGAGTTTCAGTTTAAAGGAGTATGCTTTGAGAAGTATTAAGTATATAGAAAAGTGAAGAAGTAAAGTAAGAAAAGAAAATAGAGTTTTAGTTTTAAGGAGTATGCTTTGAGAAGTATTAGTTATATAGAAAAGTGAAGAAGTAAAGTAAGAAAAAAAGATAGAGTTTCAGTTTTAAGGAGTATGCTTTGAGAAGTATTAGTTATTTAGAAAAGTGAAGAAGTAAAGTAAGAAAAGAAAATAGAGTTTTAGTTTTAAGGATTTGCTTTGAGAAGTATTAGTTATTTAGAAAAGTGAAGAAGTAAAGTAAGAAAAGAAAATAGAGTTTTAGTTTTAAGGATTTGCTTTGAGAAGTATTAGTTATTTAGAAAAGTGAAGAAGTAAATTAAGAAAAGAAGATAGTGTTTCAGTTTAAAGGAGTATGCTTTGAGAAGTATTAAGTATATAGAAAAGTGAAGAAGTAAAGTAAGAAAAGAAGATAGAGTTTCAGATTTAAGTAGTATGCTTTGAGAAGTATTAGTTATTTTGAAAAGTGAAGAAGTAAATTAAGAAAAGAAGATAGAGTTTCAGATTTAAGTAGTATGCTTTGAGAAGTATTAGTTATTTTGAAAAGTGAAGAAGTAAAGTAATAAAAGAAGATAGTGTTTCAGTTTAAAGGAGTATGCTTTGAGAAGTAATAAGTATTTAGTAAAGTGAAGAAGTAAAGTAAGAAAAGAAAATAGAGTTTCAGTTTTAAGGATTTGCTTTGAGAAGTATTAGTTATTTAGAAAAGTGAAGAAGTAAAGTAAGAAAAGAAGATAGAGTTTTAGTTTAAAGGAGTATGCTTTGAGAAGTATTAGTTATTTAGAAAAGTGAAGAAGTAAAGTAAGAAAAGAAAATAGAGTTTTAGTTTTAAGGATTTGCTTTGAGAAGTATTAGTTATTTAGAAAAGTGAAGAAGTAAAGTAAGAAAAGAAAATAGAGTTTTAGTTTTAAGGATTTGCTTTGAGAAGTATTAGTTATTTTGAAAAGTGAAGAAGTAAAGTAAGAAAAGAAGATAGTGTTTAAGTTTAAAGGAGTATGCTTTGAGAAGTATTAGTTATTTTGAAAAGTGAAGAAGTAAAGTAAGAAAAGAAGATAGAGTTTCAGATTTAAGGAGTATGCTTTGAGAAGTATTAAGTATTTTGAAAAGTGAAGAAGTAAAGTAAGAAAATAAGATATAATTTCAGATTTAAGAATTTGCTTTGTGAAGTAATAAGTATTTAGAAAAGTGAAGAAGTAAAGTAAGAAAAGAAGATAGAGTTTCAGTTTTAAGGAGTATGCTTTGAGAAGTAATAAGTATTTAGTAAAGTGAAGAAGTAAAGTAAGAAAATAAGATAGAGTTTCAGTTTAAAGGAGTATGCTTTGAGAAGTATTAGTTATTTTGAAAAGTGAAGAAGTAAATTAAGAAAAGAAGATAGAGTTTCAGTTTTAAGGAGTATGCTTTGAGAAGTATTAGTTATTTTGAAAAGTGAAGAAGTAAAGTAATAAAAAAAGATAGAGTTTCAGATTTAAGGAGTATGCTTTGAGAAGTATTAGTTATTTAGAAAAGTGAAGAAGTAAAGTAAGAAAATAAGATAGAGTTTCAGTTTAAAGGAGTATGCTTTGAGAAGTATTAGTTATTTTGAAAAGTGAAGAAGTTAATTAAGAAAAGAAGATAGAGTTTCAGATTTAAGTAGTATGCTTTGAGAAGTATTAGTTATTTTGAAAAGTGAAGAAGTAAATTAAGAAAAGAAGATAGTGTTTCAGTTTATAGGAGTATGCTTTGAGAAGTATTAGTTATTTTGAAAAGTGAAGAAGTAAAGTAAGAAAAGAAAATAGAGTTTTAGTTTTAAGGATTTGCTTTGAGAAGTATTAGTTATTTAGAAAAGTGAAGAAGTAAAGTAAGAAAAGAAAATAGAGTTTTAGTTTTAAGGATTTGCTTTGAGAAGTATTAGTTATTTTGAAAAGTGAAGAAGTAAAGTAAGAAAAGAAGATAGTGTTTAAGTTTAAAGGAGTATGCTTTGAGAAGTATTAGTTATTTTGAAAAGTGAAGAAGTAAAGTAAGAAAAGAAGATAGAGTTTCAGATTTAAGGAGTATGCTTTGAGAAGTATTAAGTATTTTGAAAAGTGAAGAAGTAAAGTAAGAAAATAAGATATAATTTCAGATTTAAGAATTTGCTTTGTGAAGTAATAAGTATTTAGAAAAGTGAAGAAGTAAAGTAAGAAAAGAAGATAGAGTTTCAGTTTTAAGGAGTATGCTTTGAGAAGTAATAAGTATTTAGTAAAGTGAAGAAGTAAAGTAAGAAAATAAGATAGAGTTTCAGTTTAAAGGAGTATGCTTTGAGAAGTATTAGTTATTTTGAAAAGTGAAGAAGTAAATTAAGAAAAGAAGATAGAGTTTCAGTTTTAAGGAGTATGCTTTGAGAAGTATTAGTTATTTTGAAAAGTGAAGAAGTAAAGTAATAAAAGATAGAGTTTCAGATTTAAGGAGTATGCTTTGAGAAGTATTAGTTATTTAGAAAAGTGAAGAAGTAAAGTAAGAAAATAAGATAGAGTTTCAGTTTAAAGGAGTATGCTTTGAGAAGTATTAGTTATTTTGAAAAGTGAAGAAGTTAATTAAGAAAAGAAGATAGAGTTTCAGATTTAAGTAGTATGCTTTGAGAAGTATTAGTTATTTTGAAAAGTGAAGAAGTAAATTAAGAAAAGAAGATAGTGTTTCAGTTTATAGGAGTATGCTTTGAGAAGTATTAGTTATTTTGAAAAGTGAAGAAGTAAAGTAAGAAAAGAAAATAGAGTTTTAGTTTTAAGGATTTGCTTTGAGAAGTATTAGTTATTTAGAAAAGTGAAGAAGTAAAGTAAGAAAAGAAAATAGAGTTTTAGTTTTAAGGATTTGCTTTGAGAAGTATTAGTTATTTAGAAAAGTGAAGAAGTAAAGTAAGAAAAGAAAATAGAGTTTTAGTTTTAAGGATTTGCTTTGAGAAGTATTAGTTATTTTGAAAAGTGAAGAAGTAAAGTAAGAAAAGAAGATAGTGTTTAAGTTTAAAGGAGTATGCTTTGAGAAGTATTAGTTATTTTGAAAAGTGAAGAAGTAAAGTAAGAAAAGAAGATAGAGTTTCAGATTTAAGGAGTATGCTTTGAGAAGTATTAAGTATTTTGAAAAGTGAAGAAGTAAAGTAAGAAAATAAGATATAATTTCAGATTTAAGAATTTGCTTTGTGAAGTAATAAGTATTTAGAAAAGTGAAGAAGTAAAGTAAGAAAAGAAGATAGAGTTTCAGTTTTAAGGAGTATGCTTTGAGAAGTAATAAGTATTTAGTAAAGTGAAGAAGTAAAGTAAGAAAATAAGATAGAGTTTCAGTTTAAAGGAGTATGCTTTGAGAAGTATTAGTTATTTTGAAAAGTGAAGAAGTAAATTAAGAAAAGAAGATAGAGTTTCAGTTTTAAGGAGTATGCTTTGAGAAGTATTAGTTATTTTGAAAAGTGAAGAAGTAAAGTAATAAAAAAAGATAGAGTTTCAGATTTAAGGAGTATGCTTTGAGAAGTATTAGTTATTTAGAAAAGTGAAGAAGTAAAGTAAGAAAATAAGATAGAGTTTCAGTTTAAAGGAGTATGCTTTGAGAAGTATTAGTTATTTTGAAAAGTGAAGAAGTTAATTAAGAAAAGAAGATAGAGTTTCAGATTTAAGTAGTATGCTTTGAGAAGTATTAGTTATTTTGAAAAGTGAAGAAGTAAATTAAGAAAAGAAGATAGTGTTTCAGTTTATAGGAGTATGCTTTGAGAAGTATTAGTTATTTTGAAAAGTGAAGAAGTAAAGTAAGAAAAGAAAATAGAGTTTTAGTTTTAAGGATTTGCTTTGAGAAGTATTAGTTATTTAGAAAAGTGAAGAAGTAAAGTAAGAAAAGAAAATAGAGTTTTAGTTTTAAGGATTTGCTTTGAGAAGTATTAGTTATTTAGAAAAGTGAAGAAGTAAATTAAGAAAAGAAGATAGTGTTTCAGTTTAAAGGAGTATGCTTTGAGAAGTATTAAGTATATAGAAAAGTGAAGAAGTAAAGTAAGAAAAAAAGATAGAGTTTCAGTTTTAAGGAGTATGCTTTGAGAAGTATTAGTTATTTAGAAAAGTGAAGAAGTAAAGTAAGAAAAGAAAATAGAGTTTTAGTTTTAAGGATTTGCTTTGAGAAGTATTAGTTATTTAGAAAAGTGAAGAAGTAAAGTAAGAAAAGAAAATAGAGTTTTAGTTTTAAGGATTTGCTTTGAGAAGTATTAGTTATTTAGAAAAGTGAAGAAGTAAATTAAGAAAAGAAGATAGTGTTTCAGTTTTAAGGAGTATGCTTTGAGAAGTATTAAGTATATAGAAAAGTGAAGAAGTAAAGTAAGAAAAGAAGATAGTGTTTCAGTTTAAAGGAGTATGCTTTGAGAAGTATTAAGTATATAGAAAAGTGAAGAAGTAAAGTAAGAAAAGAAAATAGAGTTTTAGTTTTAAGGATTTGCTTTGAGAAGTATTAATTATTTAGAAAAGTGAAGAAGTAAAGTAAGAAAAGAAAATAGAGTTTTAGTTTTAAGGATTTGCTTTGAGAAGTATTAGTTATTTAGAAAAGTGAAGAAGTAAAGTAAGAAAAGAAAATAGAGTTTTAGTTTTAAGGATTTGCTTTGAGAAGTATTAGTTATTTAGAAAAGTGAAGAAGTAAAGTAAGAAAAGAAGATAGAGTTTCAGATTTAAAGGAGTATGCTTTGAGAAGTATTAGTTATTTTGAAAAGTGAAGAAGTAAAGTAAGAAAAGATAGAGTTTCAGATTTAAGGAGTATGCTTTGAGAAGTATTAGTTATTTAGAAAAGTGAAGAAGTAAAGTAAGAAAATAAGATAGAGTTTCAGTTTAAAGGAGTATGCTTTGAGAAGTATTAGTTATTTTGAAAAGTGAAGAAGTAAATTAAGAAAAGAAGATAGAGTTTCAGATTTAAGTAGTATGCTTTGAGAAGTATTAGTTATTTTGAAAAGTGAAGAAGTAAAGTAATAAAAAAAGATAGAGTTTCAGATTTAAGGATTTGCTTTGAGAAGTAATAAGTATTTAGAAAAGTGAAGAAGTAAAGTAAGAAAAGAAGATAGAGTTTCAGTTTAAAGGAGTATGCTTTGAGAAGTATTAGTTATTTAGAAAAGTGAAGAAGTAAATTAAGAAAAGAAGATAGAGTTTCAGATTTAAGGAGTATTCTTTGAGAAGTATTAGTTATTTAGAAAAGTGAAGAAGTAAAGTAAGAAAAGAAGATAGAGTTTCAGTTTAAAGGAGTATGCTTTGAGAAGTATTAGTTATTTTGAAAAGTGAAGAAGTAAAGTAAGAAAAGAAGATAGTGTTTCAGTTTAAAGGAGTATGCTTTGAGAAGTATTAAGTATATAGAAAAGTGAAGAAGTAAAGTAAGAAAAGAAGATAGTGTTTCAGTTTAAAGGAGTATGCTTTGAGAAGTATTAAGTATATAGAAAAGTGAAGAAGTAAAGTAAGAAAAGAAGATAGAGTTTCAGTTTTAAGGATTTGCTTTGAGAAGTAATAAGTATTTAGAAAAGTCAAGAAGTAAAGTAAGAAAAGAAAATAGAGTTTCAGATTTAAGGAGTATGCTTTGAGAAGTATTAGTTATTTAGAAAAGTGAAGAAGTAAAGTAAGAAAATAAGATAGAGTTTCAGTTTAAAGGAGTATGCTTTGAGAAGTATTAGTTATTTTGAAAAGTGAAGAAGTAAATTAAGAAAAGAAGATAGAGTTTCAGATTTAAGTAGTATGCTTTGAGAAGTATTAGTTATTTTGAAAAGTGAAGAAGTAAATTAAGAAAAGAAGATAGTGTTTCAGTTTATAGGAGTATGCTTTGAGAAGTATTAGTTATTTTGAAAAGTGAAGAAGTAAAGTAAGAAAAGAAGATAGAGTTTCAGATTTAAGGAGTATGCTTTGAGAAGTATTAGTTATTTTTAAAAGTGAAGAAGTAAATTAAGAAAAGAAGATAGTGTTTCAGTTTAAAGGAGTATGCTTTGAGAAGTATTAGTTATTTTGAAAAGTGAAGAAGTAAATTAAGAAAAGAAGATAGAATTTCAGTTTAAAGGAGTATGCTTTGAGAAGTATTAGTTATTTTGAAAAGTGAAGAAGTAAATTAAGAAAAGAAAATAGAGTTTTAGTTTTAAGGATTTGCTTTGAGAAGTATTAGTTATTTTTAAAAGTGAAGAAGTAAATTAAGAAAAGAAGATAGTGTTTCAGTTTAAAGGAGTATGCTTTGAGAAGTATTAGTTATTTTGAAAAGTGAAGAAGTAAAGTAAGAAAAGAAGATAGAGTTTCAGATTTAAGGAGTATGCTTTGAGAAGTATTAAGTATTTTGAAAAGTGAAGAAGTAAATTAAGAAAAGAAGATAGTGTTTAAGTTTAAAGGAGTATGCTTTGAGAAGTATTAGTTATTTTGAAAAGTGAAGAAGTAAATTAAGAAAAGAAGATAGAATTTCAGTTTAAAGGAGTATGCTTTGAGAAGTATTAGTTATTTTGAAAAGTGAAGAAGTAAATTAAGAAAAGAAAATAGAGTTTTAGTTTTAAGGATTTGCTTTGAGAAGTATTAGTTATTTTTAAAAGTGAAGAAGTAAATTAAGAAAAGAAGATAGTGTTTCAGTTTAAAGGAGTATGCTTTGAGAAGTATTAGTTATTTTGAAAAGTGAAGAAGTAAAGTAAGAAAAGAAGATAGAGTTTCAGATTTAAGGAGTATGCTTTGAGAAGTATTAAGTATTTTGAAAAGTGAAGAAGTAAATTAAGAAAAGAAGATAGTGTTTCAGTTTATAGGAGTATGCTTTGAGAAGTATTAGTTATTTTGAAAAGTGAAGAAGTAAATTAAGAAAAGAAGATAGTGTTTCAGTTTAAAGGAGTATGCTTTGAGAAGTATTAAGTATATAGAAAAGTGAAGAAGTAAAGTAAGAAAAAAAGATAGAGTTTCAGTTTTAAGGAGTATGCTTTGAGAAGTATTAGTTATTTAGAAAAGTGAAGAAGTAAAGTAAGAAAAGAAAATAGAGTTTTAGTTTTAAGGATTTGCTTTGAGAAGTATTAGTTATTTAGAAAAGTGAAGAAGTAAAGTAAGAAAAGAAAATAGAGTTTTAGTTTTAAGGATTTGCTTTGAGAAGTATTAGTTATTTTGAAAAGTGAAGAAGTAAATTAAGAAAAGAAGATAGAGTTTCAGTTTTAAGGAGTATGCTTTGAGAAGTATTAGTTATTTTGAAAAGTGAAGAAGTAAAGTAAGAAAAGAAGAAAAGAAGAAAGTATTTCAGTTTTAAGGAGTATGCTTTGAGAAGTATTAGTTATTTTGAAAAGTGAAGAAGTAAAGTAAGAAAAGAAGATAGTGTTTCAGTTTAAAGGAGTATGCTTTGAGAAGTAATAAGTATTTAGAAAAGTCAAGAAGTAAAGTAAGAAAAAAAGATAGAGTTTCAGTTTTAAGGAGTATGCTTTGAGAAGTATTAGTTATTTTCAAAAGTGAAGAAGTAAAGTAAGAAAAGAAGATAGAGTTTCAGTTTATAGGAGTATGCTTTGAGAAGTATTAGTTATTTTTAAAAGTGAAGAAGTAAAGTAAGAAAAGAAGATAGTGTTTCAGTTTATAGGAGTATGCTTTGAGAAGTATTAGTTATTTTGAAAAGTGAAGAAGTAAATTAAGAAAAGAAGATAGTGTTTCAGTTTATAGGAGTATGATTTGAGAAGTATTAGTTATTTTGAAAAGTGAAGAAGTAAAGTAAGAAAAGAAGGTAGAGTATCAATTTAAAGGAGTATGCTTTGAGAAGTATTAGTTATTTTGAAAAGTGAAGAAGTAAAGTAAGAAAAGAAGATAGTGTTTCAGTTTTAAGGAGTATGCTTTGAGAAGTATTAGTTATTTTTAAAAGTGAAGAAGTAAAGTAAGAAAAAAAGATAGTGTTTCAGTTTAAAGGAGTATGCTTTGAGAAGTATTAGTTATTTTTAAAAGTGAAGAAGTAAATTAAGAAAAGAAGATAGTGTTTCAGTTTATAGGAGTATGCTTTGAGAAGTATTAGTTATTTTTAAAAGTGAAGAAGTAAAGTAAGAAAAGAAGATAGTGTTTCAGTTTAAAGGAGTATGCTTTGAGAAGTATTAGTTATTTTGAAAAGTGAAGAAGTAAATTAAGAAAAGAAGATAGTGTTTCAGTTTATAGGAGTATGCTTTGAGAAGTATTAGTTATTTTTAAAAGTGAAGAAGTAAAGTAAGAAAAGAAGGTAGAGTTTCAGTTTATAGGAGTATGCTTTGAGAAGTATTAGTTATTTTGAAAAGTGAAGAAGTAAAGTAAGAAAAGAAGATAGTGTTTCAGTTTAAAGGAGTATGCTTTGAGAAGTAATAAGTATTTAGAAAAGTCAAGAAGTAAAGTAAGAAAAAAAGATAGAGTTTCAGTTTTAAGGAGTATGCTTTGAGAAGTATTAGTTATTTTGAAAAGTGAAGAAGTAAAGTAAGAAAAGAAAATAGAGTTTCAGATTTAAGGAGTATGCTTTGAGAAGTATTAGTTATTTTGAAAAGTCAAGAAGTAAAGTAAGAAAATAAGATAGAATTTCAGTTTAAAGGAGTATGCTTTGAGAAGTATTAGTTATTTTGAAAAGTGAAGAAGTAAAGTAAGAAAAGAAAATAGAGTTTCAGATTTAAGGAGTATGCTTTGAGAAGTAATAAGTATTTTGAAATGTGAAGAAGTAAAGTAAGAAAAGAAGATAGTGTTTCAGATTTAAGTAGTATGCTTTGAGAAGTATTAGTTATTTTGAAAGGTGAAGAAGTAAAGTAAGAAAAGAAGATAGAGTTTCAGATTTAAGGATTATGCTTTGAGAAGTAGGAAGTATTTTGAAAAGTGAAGAAGTAAAGTAAGAAAAGAAGGTAGAGTATCAGTTTTAAGGAGTATGCTTTGAGAAGTATTAGTTATTTTGAAAAGTGAAGAAGTAAAGTAAGAAAATAAGATAGAATTTCAGTTTAAAGGAGTATGCTTTGAGAAGTATTAGTTATTTTGAAAAGTGAAGAAGTAAAGTAAGAAAAGAAAATAGAGTTTTAGTTTTAAGGATTTGCTTTGAGAAGTATTAGTTATTTTGAAAAGTGAAGAAGTAAAGTAAGAAAATAAGATATATCTTCAGATTTAAGAATTTGCTTTGTGAAGTAATAAGTATTTAGAAAAGTGAAGAAGTAAAGTAAGAAAAGAAGATAGAGTTTCAGATTTAAGGATTATGCTTTGAGAAGTAGGAAGTATTTTGAAAAGTGAAGAAGTAAAGTAAGAAAAGAAGGTAGAGTATCAGTTTTAAGGATTTGCTTTGAGAAGTAATAAGTATTTAGTAAAGTGAAGAAGTAAAGTAAGAAAAGAAAATAGAGTTTTAGTTTTAAGGATTTGCTTTGAGAAGTATTAGTTATTTAGAAAAGTGAAGAAGTAAAGTAAGAAAAGAAAATAGAGTTTTAGTTTTAAGGATTTGCTTTGAGAAGTATTAGTTATTTTTAAAAGTGAAGAAGTAAATTAAGAAAAGAAGATAGTGTTTAAGTTTAAAGGAGTATGCTTTGAGAAGTATTAGTTATTTTGAAAAGTGAAGAAGTAAAGTAAGAAAAGAAGATAGAGTTTCAGATTTAAGGAGTATGCTTTGAGAAGTATTAAGTATTTTGAAAAGTGAAGAAGTAAAGTAAGAAAATAAGATATAATTTCAGATTTAAGGATTTGCTTTGAGAAGTAATAAGTATTTAGTAAAGTGAAGAAGTAAAGTAAGAAAAGAAGATAGTGTTTCAGTTTAAAGGAGTATGCTTTGAGAAGTATTAAGTATTTAGTAAAGTGAAGAAGTAAAGTAAGAAAAGAAAATAGAGTTTTAGTTTTAAGGATTTGCTTTGAGAAGTATTAGTTATTTTGAAAAGTGAAGAAGTAAAGTAAGAAAAAAAGATAGAGTTTCAGATTTAAGGAGTATGCTTTGAGAAGTATTAGTTATTTAGAAAAGTGAAGAAGTAAATTAAGAAAAGAAGATAGTGTTTCAGTTTAAAGGAGTATGCTTTGAGAAGTATTAGTTATTTAGAAAAGTCAAGAAGTAAAGTAAGAAAAAAAGATAGAGTTTCAGTTTTAAGGAGTATGCTTTGAGAAGTATTAGTTATTTTGAAAAGTGAAGAAGTAAATTAAGAAAAGAAGATAGAGTTTCAGATTTAAGGAGTATGCTTTGAGAAGTATTAGTTATTTTGAAAAGTGAAGAAGTAAATTAAGAAAAGAAGATAGTGTTTCAGTTTATAGGAGTATGCTTTGAGAAGTATTAGTTATTTTGAAAAGTGAAGAAGTAAAGTAAGAAAAGAAGATAGAGTTTCAGATTTAAGGAGTATGCTTTGAGAAGTATTAAGTATTTTGAAAAGTGAAGAAGTAAAGTAAGAAAAGAAAATAGAGTTTTAGTTTTAAGGATTTGCTTTGAGAAGTATTAGTTATTTTTAAAAGTGAAGAAGTAAATTAAGAAAAGAAGATAGTGTTTCAGTTTAAAGGAGTATGCTTTGAGAAGTATTAGTTATTTTGAAAAGTGAAGAAGTAAATTAAGAAAAGAAGATAGTGTTTCAGTTTATAGGAGTATGCTTTGAGAAGTAATAAATATTTAGAAAAGTGAAGAAGTAAAGTAAGAAAATAAGATAGAGTTTCAGATTTAAGGATTATGCTTTGAGAAGTATTAGTTATTTTGAAAAGTGAAGAAGTAAAGTAAGAAAAAAAGATAGAGTTTCAGTTTAAAGGAGTATGCTTTGAGAAGTATTAGTTATTTTGAAAAGTGAAGAAGTAAAGTAAGAAAAAAAGATAGTGTTTCAGTTTAAAGGAGTATGCTTTGAGAAGTATTAGTTATTTTGAAAAGTGAAGAAGTAAAGTAAGAAAAGAAGATAGAGTTTCAGTTTAAAGGAGTATGCTTTGAGAAGTAATAAATATTTAGAAAAGTGAAGAAGTAAAGTAAGAAAATAAGATAGAGTTTCAGATTTAAGGATTATGCTTTGAGAAGTATTAGTTATTTTGAAAAGTGAAGAAGTAAAGTAAGAAAATAAGATATAATTTCAGATTTAAGGATTTGCTTTGAGAAGTATTAGTTATTTAGAAAAGTCAAGAAGTAAAGTAAGAAAAAAAGATAGAGTTTCAGTTTTAAGGAGTATGCTTTGAGAAGTATTAGTTATTTTGAAAAGTGAAGAAGTAAAGTAAGAAAAGAAAATAGAGTTTCAGATTTAAGGAGTATGCTTTGAGAAGTATTAGTTATTTTGAAAAGTCAAGAAGTAAAGTAAGAAAATAAGATAGAATTTCAGTTTAAAGGAGTATGCTTTGAGAAGTATTAGTTATTTTGAAAAGTGAAGAAGTAAAGTAAGAAAAGAAAATAGAGTTTCAGATTTAAGGAGTATGCTTTGAGAAGTAATAAGTATTTAGAAATGTGAAGAAGTAAAGTAAGAAAAGAAGATAGTGTTTCAGATTTAAGTAGTATGCTTTGAGAAGTATTAGTTATTTTGAAAGGTGAAGAAGTAAAGTAAGAAAAGAAGATAGAGTTTCAGATTTAAGGATTATGCTTTGAGAAGTAGGAAGTATTTTGAAAAGTGAAGAAGTAAAGTAAGAAAAGAAGGTAGAGTATCAGTTTTAAGGAGTATGCTTTGAGAAGTATTAGTTATTTTGAAAAGTGAAGAAGTAAAGTAAGAAAATAAGATAGAATTTCAGTTTAAAGGAGTATGCTTTGAGAAGTATTAGTTATTTTGAAAAGTGAAGAAGTAAAGTAAGAAAAGAAAATAGAGTTTTAGTTTTAAGGATTTGCTTTGAGAAGTATTAGTTATTTTGAAAAGTGAAGAAGTAAAGTAAGAAAATAAGATATATCTTCAGATTTAAGAATTTGCTTTGTGAAGTAATAAGTATTTAGAAAAGTGAAGAAGTAAAGTAAGAAAAGAAGATAGAGTTTCAGTTTAAAGGAGTATGCTTTGAGAAGTATTAGTTATTTTGAAAAGTGAAGAAGTAAAGTAAGAAAATAAGATATAATTTCAGATTTAAGGATTTGCTTTGAGAAGTAATAAGTATTTAGTAAAGTGAAGAAGTAAAGTAAGAAAAGAAAATAGAGTTTTAGTTTTAAGGATTTGCTTTGAGAAGTATTAGTTATTTAGAAAAGTGAAGAAGTAAAGTAAGAAAAGAAAATAGAGTTTTAGTTTTAAGGATTTGCTTTGAGAAGTATTAGTTATTTTTAAAAGTGAAGAAGTAAATTAAGAAAAGAAGATAGTGTTTAAGTTTAAAGGAGTATGCTTTGAGAAGTATTAGTTATTTTGAAAAGTGAAGAAGTAAAGTAAGAAAAGAAGATAGAGTTTCAGATTTAAGGAGTATGCTTTGAGAAGTATTAAGTATTTTGAAAAGTGAAGAAGTAAAGTAAGAAAATAAGATATAATTTCAGATTTAAGGATTTGCTTTGAGAAGTAATAAGTATTTAGTAAAGTGAAGAAGTAAAGTAAGAAAAGAAGATAGTGTTTCAGTTTAAAGGAGTATGCTTTGAGAAGTATTAAGTATTTAGTAAAGTGAAGAAGTAAAGTAAGAAAAGAAAATAGAGTTTTAGTTTTAAGGATTTGCTTTGAGAAGTATTAGTTATTTTGAAAAGTGAAGAAGTAAAGTAAGAAAAAAAGATAGAGTTTCAGATTTAAGGAGTATGCTTTGAGAAGTATTAGTTATTTAGAAAAGTGAAGAAGTAAATTAAGAAAAGAAGATAGTGTTTCAGTTTAAAGGAGTATGCTTTGAGAAGTATTAGTTATTTAGAAAAGTGAAGAAGTAAAGTAAGAAAAGAAAATAGAGTTTTAGTTTTAAGGATTTGCTTTGAGAAGTATTAGTTATTTTGAAAAGTGAAGAAGTAAAGTAAGAAAAGAAGATAGTGTTTCAGTTTAAAGGAGTATGCTTTGAGAAGTATTAGTTATTTTGAAAAGTGAAGAAGTAAAGTAAGAAAAGAAGATAGAGTTTCAGTTTAAAGGAGTATGCTTTGAGAAGTATTAGTTATTTTGAAAAGTGAAGAAGTAAAGTAAGAAAAGAAGATAGAGTTTTAGTTTTAAGGATTTGCTTTGAGAAGTATTAGTTATTTTGAAAAGTGAAGAAGTAAATTAAGAAAAGAAGATAGAGTTTCAGATTTAAGGAGTATGCTTTGAGAAGTATTAGTTATTTTGAAAAGTGAAGAAGTAAATTAAGAAAAGAAGATAGTGTTTCAGTTTATAGGAGTATGCTTTGAGAAGTATTAGTTATTTTGAAAAGTGAAGAAGTAAAGTAAGAAAAGAAGATAGAGTTTCAGATTTAAGGAGTATGCTTTGAGAAGTATTAAGTATTTTGAAAAGTGAAGAAGTAAAGTAAGAAAAGAAAATAGAGTTTTAGTTTTAAGGATTTGCTTTGAGAAGTATTAGTTATTTTTAAAAGTGAAGAAGTAAATTAAGAAAAGAAGATAGTGTTTCAGTTTAAAGGAGTATGCTTTGAGAAGTATTAGTTATTTTGAAAAGTGAAGAAGTAAATTAAGAAAAGAAGATAGTGTTTCAGTTTATAGGAGTATGCTTTGAGAAGTAATAAATATTTAGAAAAGTGAAGAAGTAAAGTAAGAAAATAAGATAGAGTTTCAGATTTAAGGATTATGCTTTGAGAAGTATTAGTTATTTTGAAAAGTGAAGAAGTAAAGTAAGAAAAGAAAATAGAGTTTCAGTTTAAAGGAGTATGCTTTGAGAAGTATTAGTTATTTTGAAAAGTGAAGAAGTAAAGTAAGAAAAAAAGATAGTGTTTCAGTTTAAAGGAGTATGCTTTGAGAAGTATTAGTTATTTTGAAAAGTGAAGAAGTAAATTAAGAAAAGAAGATAGTGTTTCAGTTTATAGGAGTATGCTTTGAGAAGTATTAGTTATTTTGAAAAGTGAAGAAGTAAATTAAGAAAAGAAGATAGTGTTTCAGTTTATAGGAGTATGCTTTGAGAAGTATTAGTTATTTTGAAAAGTGAAGAAGTAAAGTAAGAAAAGAAGATAGTGTTTCAGTTTAAAGGAGTATGCTTTGAGAAGTAATAAGTATTTAGAAAAGTCAAGAAGTAAAGTAAGAAAAAAAGATAGAGTTTCAGTTTTAAGGAGTATGCTTTGAGAAGTAATAAATATTTAGAAAAGTGAAGAAGTAAAGTAAGAAAATAAGATAGAGTTTCAGATTTAAGGATTATGCTTTGAGAAGTATTAGTTATTTTGAAAAGTGAAGAAGTAAAGTAAGAAAAAAAGATAGAGTTTCAGTTTAAAGGAGTATGCTTTGAGAAGTATTAGTTATTTTGAAAAGTGAAGAAGTAAAGTAAGAAAAAAAGATAGTGTTTCAGTTTAAAGGAGTATGCTTTGAGAAGTATTAGTTATTTTGAAAAGTGAAGAAGTAAAGTAAGAAAAGAAGATAGAGTTTCAGTTTAAAGGAGTATGCTTTGAGAAGTAATAAATATTTAGAAAAGTGAAGAAGTAAAGTAAGAAAATAAGATAGAGTTTCAGATTTAAGGATTATGCTTTGAGAAGTATTAGTTATTTTGAAAAGTGAAGAAGTAAAGTAAGAAAATAAGATATAATTTCAGATTTAAGGATTTGCTTTGAGAAGTATTAGTTATTTAGAAAAGTCAAGAAGTAAAGTAAGAAAAAAAGATAGAGTTTCAGTTTTAAGGAGTATGCTTTGAGA
>CAMPDV010005625.1:0-31050 GCA_946699065.1 Loxodes magnus | reverse complement strand
CTTTAAAAATTAACATACTTTTTTTCATACTTTGTTAACTCACTCTGGTATTAAAATTTCGTATTCTCACTTCAAAACATATCAAAAACAATGCTTTTTTTTACTTTAAAAATTAACCTACTTTTTTTCATACTTTGTTAACTCACTCTGGTATTAAAATTTCGTATTCTCACTTCAAAACATATCAAAAACAATGCTTTTTTTTACTTTAAAAATTACAATAATATTTTTCATACTTTGTTAACTCACTCTGGTATTAAAATTTCGTATTCTCACTTCAAAACATATCAAAAACAATGCTTTTTTTTACTTTAAAAATTAACCTACTTTTTTTCATACTTTGTTAACTCACTCTGGTATTAAAATTTCGTATTCTCACTTCAAAACATATCAAAAACAATGCTTTTTTTTACTTTAAAAATTAACATACTTTTTTTCATACTTTGTTAACTCACTCTGGTATTAAAATTTCGTATTCTCACTTCAAAACATATCAAAAACAATGCTTTTTTTTACTTTAAAAATTAACCTACTTTTTTTCATACTTTGTTAACTCACTCTGGTATTAAAATTTCGTATTCTCACTTCAAAACATATCAAAAACAATGCTTTTTTTTACTTTAAAAATTACAATAATATTTTTCATACTTTGTTAACTCACTCTGGTATTAAAATTTCGTATTCTCACTTCAAAACATATCAAAAACAATGCTTTTTTTTACTTTAAAAATTAACCTACTTTTTTTCATACTTTGTTAACTCACTCTGGTATTAAAATTTCGTATTCTCACTTCAAAACATATCAAAAACAATGCTTTTTTTTACTTTAAAAATTACAATAATATTTTTCATACTTTGTTAACTCACTCTGGTATTAAAATTTCGTATTCTCACTTCAAAACATATCAAAAACAATGCTTTTTTTTACTTTAAAAATTACAATAATATTTTTCATACTTTGTTAACTCACTCTGGTATTAAAATTTCGTATTCTCACTTCAAAACATATCAAAAACAATGCTTTTTTTTACTTTAAAAATTACAATAATATTTTTCATACTTTGTTAATCACTCTGGTATTAAAATTTCGTATTCTCACTTCAAAACATATCAAAAACAATGCTTTTTTTTACTTTAAAAATTACAATAATATTTTTCATACTTTGTTAACTCACTCTGGTATTAAAATTTCGTATTCTCACTTCAAAACATATCAAAAACAATGCTTTTTTTTACTTTAAAAATTAACCTACTTTTTTTCATACTTTGTTAACTATCTCTGGTATTAAAATTTCGTATTCTCACTTCAAAACATATCAAAAACAATGCTTTTTTTTACTTTAAATATTAACATACTTTTTTTCATACTTTGTTAACTCACTCTGGTATTAAAATTTCGTATTCTCACTTCAAAACATATCAAAAACAATGCTTTTTTTTACTTTAAAAATTACAATAATATTTTTCATACTTTGTTAACTCACTCTGGTATTAAAATTTCGTATTCTCACTTCAAAACATATCAAAAACAATGCTTTTTTTTACTTTAAAAATTAACATACTTTTTTTCATACTTTGTTAACTCACTCTGGTATTAAAATTTCGTATTCTCACTTCAAAACATATCAAAAACAATGCTTTTTTTTACTTTAAAAATTACAATAATATTTTTCATACTTTGTTAACTCACTCTGGTATTAAAATTTCGTATTCTCACTTCAAAACATATCAAAAACAATGCTTTTTTTTACTTTAAAAATTACAATAATATTTTTCATACTTTGTTAACTCACTCTGGTATTAAAATTTCGTATTCTCACTTCAAAACATATCAAAAACAATGCTTTTTTTTACTTTAAAAATTAACCTACTTTTTTTCATACTTTGTTAACTCACTCTGGTATTAAAATTTCGTATTCTCACTTCAAAACATATCAAAAACAATGCTTTTTTTTACTTTAAATATTAACATACTTTTTTTCATACTTTGTTAACTCACTCTGGTATTAAAATTTCGTATTCTCACTTCAAAACATATCAAAAACAATGCTTTTTTTTACTTTAAAAATTACAATAATATTTTTCATACTTTGTTAACTCACTCTGGTATTAAAATTTCGTATTCTCACTTCAAAACATATCAAAAACAATGCTTTTTTTTACTTTAAAAATTAACATACTTTTTTTCATACTTTGTTAACTCACTCTGGTATTAAAATTTCGTATTCTCACTTCAAAACATATCAAAAACAATGCTTTTTTTTACTTTAAAAATTAACCTACTTTTTTTCATACTTTGTTAACTCACTCTGGTATTAAAATTTCGTATTCTCACTTCAAAACATATCAAAAACAATGCTTTTTTTTACTTTAAAAATTAACCTACTTTTTTTCATACTTTGTTAACTCACTCTGGTATTAAAATTTCGTATTCTCACTTCAAAACATATCAAAAACAATGCTTTTTTTTACTTTAAAAATTAACCTACTTTTTTTCATACTTTGTTAACTCACTCTGGTATTAAAATTTCGTATTCTCACTTCAAAACATATCAAAAACAATGCTTTTTTTTACTTTAAAAATTAACCTACTTTTTTTCATGCTTTGTTAACTCACTCTGGTATTAAAATTTCGTATTCTCACTTCAAAACATATCAAAAACAATGTTTTTTTTTACTTTAAAAATTACAATAATTTTTTTCATACTTTGTTAACTCACTCTGGTATATAAATTTCGTATTCTCACTTCAAAACATATCAAAAACAATGCTTTTTTTTACTTTAAAAATTAACCTACTTTTTTTCATACTTTGTTAACTCACTCTGGTATTAAAATTTCGTATTCTCACTTCAAAACATATCAAAAACAATGCTTTTTTTTACTTTAAAAATTACAATAATATTTTTCATACTTTGTTAACTCACTCTAGTATTAAAATTTCGTATTCTCACTTCAAAACATATCAAAAACAATGCTTTTTTTTACTTTAAAAATTACAATAATATTTTTCATACTTTGTTAACTCACTCTGGTATTAAAATTTCGTATTCTCACTTCAAAACATATCAAAAACAATGCTTTTTTTTACTTTAAAAATTAACCTACTTTTTTTCATACTTTGTTAACTCACTCTGGTATTAAAATTTCGTATTCTCACTTCAAAACATATCAAAAACAATGCTTTTTTTTACTTTAAAAATTAACCTACTTTTTTTCATACTTTGTTAACTCACTCTGGTATTAAAATTTCGTATTCTCACTTCAAAACATATCAAAAACAATGCTTTTTTTTACTTTAAAAATTACAATAATATTTTTCATACTTTGTTAACTCACTCTGGTATTAAAATTTCGTATTCTCACTTCAAAACATATCAAAAACAATGCTTTTTTTTACTTTAAAAATTAACCTACTTTTTTTCATACTTTGTTAACTCACTCTGGTATTAAAATTTCGTATTCTCACTTCAAAACATATCAAAAAAAATGCTTTTTTTTACTTTAAAAATTACAATAATATTTTTCATACTTTGTTAACTCACTCTGGTATTAAAATTTCGTATTCTCACTTCAAAACATATCAAAAACAATGCTTTTTTTTACTTTAAAAATTACAATAATATTTTTCATACTTTGTTAACTCACTCTGGTATTAAAATTTCGTATTCTCACTTCAAAACATATCAAAAACAATGCTTTTTTTTACTTGAAAAATAAACATACTTTTTTTCATACTTTGTTAACTCACTCTGGTATTAAAATTTCGTATTCTCACTTCAAAACATATCAAAAACAATGCTTTTTTTTACTTTAAAAATTACAATAATATTTTTCATACTTTGTTAACTCACTCTGGTATTAAAATTTCGTATTCTCACTTCAAAACATATCAAAAACAATGCTTTTTTTTACTTTAAAAATTACAATAATATTTTTCATACTTTGTTAACTCACTCTGGTATTAAAATTTCGTATTCTCACTTCAAAACATATCAAAAACAATGCTTTTTTTTACTTTAAAAATTACAATAATATTTTTCATACTTTGTTAACTCACTCTGGTATTAAAATTTCGTATTCTCACTTCAAAACATATCAAAAACAATGCTTTTTTTTACTTTAAAAATTAACCTACTTTTTTTCATACTTTGTTAACTCACTCTGGTATTAAAATTTCGTATTCTCACTTCAAAACATATCAAAAACAATGCTTTTTTTTACTTTAAAAATTAACCTACTTTTTTTCATACTTTGTTAACTCACTCTGGTATTAAAATTTCGTATTCTCACTTCAAAACATATCAAAAACAATGCTTTTTTTTACTTTAAAAATTACAATAATATTTTTCATACTTTGTTAACTCACTCTGGTATTAAAATTTCGTATTCTCACTTCAAAACATATCAAAAACAATGCTTTTTTTTACTTGAAAAATAAACATACTTTTTTTCATACTTTGTTAACTCACTCTGGTATTAAAATTTCGTATTCTCACTTCAAAACATATCAAAAACAATGCTTTTTTTTACTTTAAAAATTACAATAATATTTTTCATACTTTGTTAACTCACTCTGGTATTAAAATTTCGTATTCTCACTTCAAAACATATCAAAAACAATGCTTTTTTTTACTTTAAAAATTAACATACTTTTTTTCATACTTTGTTAACTCACTCTGGTATTAAAATTTCGTATTCTCACTTCAAAACATATCAAAAACAATGCTTTTTTTTACTTTAAAAATTACAATAATATTTTTCATACTTTGTTAACTCACTCTGGTATTAAAATTTCGTATTCTCACTTCAAAACATATCAAAAACAATGCTTTTTTTTACTTTAAAAATTAACCTACTTTTTTTCATACTTTGTTAACTCACTCTGGTATTAAAATTTCGTATTCTCACTTCAAAACATATCAAAAACAATGCTTTTTTTTACTTTAAAAATTACAATAATATTTTTCATACTTTGTTAACTCACTCTGGTATTAAAATTTCGTATTCTCACTTCAAAACATATCAAAAACAATGCTTTTTTTTACTTTAAAAATTACAATAATATTTTTCATACTTTGTTAACTCACTCTGGTATTAAAATTTCGTATTCTCACTTCAAAACATATCAAAAACAATGCTTTTTTTTACTTTAAAAATTAACCTACTTTTTTTCATACTTTGTTAACTCACTCTGGTATTAAAATTTCGTATTCTCACTTCAAAACATATCAAAAACAATGCTTTTTTTTACTTTAAATATTACAATTATATTTTTCATACTTTGTTAACTCACTCTGGTATTAAAATTTCGTATTCTCACTTCAAAACATATCAAAAACAATGCTTTTTTTTACTTTAAAAATTAACATACTTTTTTTCATACTTTGTTAACTCACTCTGGTATTAAAATTTCGTATTCTCACTTCAAAACATATCAAAAACAATGCTTTTTTTTACTTTAAAAATTACAATAATATTTTTCATACTTTGTTAACTCACTCTGGTATTAAAATTTCGTATTCTCACTTCAAAACATATCAAAAACAATGCTTTTTTTTACTTTAAAAATTAACCTACTTTTTTTCATACTTTGTTAACTCACTCTGGTATTAAAATTTCGTATTCTCACTTCAAAACATATCAAAAACAATGCTTTTTTTTACTTTAAAAATTAACATACTTTTTTTCATACTTTGTTAACTCACTCTGGTATTAAAATTTCGTATTCTCACTTCAAAACATATCAAAAACAATGCTTTTTTTTACTTTAAAAATTACAATAATATTTTTCATACTTTGTTAACTCACTCTGGTATTAAAATTTCGTATTCTCACTTCAAAACATATCAAAAACAATGCTTTTTTTTACTTGAAAAATAAACATACTTTTTTTCATACTTTGTTAACTCACTCTGGTATTAAAATTTCGTATTCTCACTTCAAAACATATCAAAAACAATGCTTTTTTTTACTTTAAAAATTACAATAATATTTTTCATACTTTGTTAACTCACTCTGGTATTAAAATTTCGTATTCTCACTTCAAAACATATCAAAAACAATGCTTTTTTTTACTTTAAAAATTACAATAATATTTTTCATACTTTGTTAACTCACTCTGGTATTAAAATTTCGTATTCTCACTTCAAAACATATCAAAAACAATGCTTTTTTTTACTTTAAAAATTACAATAATATTTTTCATACTTTGTTAACTCACTCTGGTATTAAAATTTCGTATTCTCACTTCAAAACATATCAAAAACAATGCTTTTTTTTACTTTAAAAATTAACCTACTTTTTTTCATACTTTGTTAACTCACTCTGGTATTAAAATTTCGTATTCTCACTTCAAAACATATCAAAAACAATGCTTTTTTTTACTTTAAAAATTAACCTACTTTTTTTCATACTTTGTTAACTCACTCTGGTATTAAAATTTCGTATTCTCACTTCAAAACATATCAAAAACAATGCTTTTTTTTACTTTAAAAATTACAATAATATTTTTCATACTTTGTTAACTCACTCTGGTATTAAAATTTCGTATTCTCACTTCAAAACATATCAAAAACAATGCTTTTTTTTACTTGAAAAATAAACATACTTTTTTTCATACTTTGTTAACTCACTCTGGTATTAAAATTTCGTATTCTCACTTCAAAACATATCAAAAACAATGCTTTTTTTTACTTTAAAAATTACAATAATATTTTTCATACTTTGTTAACTCACTCTGGTATTAAAATTTCGTATTCTCACTTCAAAACATATCAAAAACAATGCTTTTTTTTACTTTAAAAATTACAATAATATTTTTCATACTTTGTTAACTCACTCTGGTATTAAAATTTCGTATTCTCACTTCAAAACATATCAAAAACAATGCTTTTTTTTACTTTAAAAATTAACATACTTTTTTTCATACTTTGTTAACTCACTCTGGTATTAAAATTTCGTATTCTCACTTCAAAACATATCAAAAACAATGCTTTTTTTTACTTTAAAAATTACAATAATATTTTTCATACTTTGTTAACTCACTCTGGTATTAAAATTTCGTATTCTCACTTCAAAACATATCAAAAACAATGCTTTTTTTTACTTTAAAAATTAACCTACTTTTTTTCATACTTTGTTAACTCACTCTGGTATTAAAATTTCGTATTCTCACTTCAAAACATATCAAAAACAATGCTTTTTTTTACTTTAAATATTAACATACTTTTTTTCATACTTTGTTAACTCACTCTGGTATTAAAATTTCGTATTCTCACTTCAAAACATATCAAAAACAATGCTTTTTTTTACTTTAAAAATTACAATAATATTTTTCATACTTTGTTAACTCACTCTGGTATTAAAATTTCGTATTCTCACTTCAAAACATATCAAAAACAATGCTTTTTTTTACTTTAAAAATTAACATACTTTTTTTCATACTTTGTTAACTCACTCTGGTATTAAAATTTCGTATTCTCACTTCAAAACATATCAAAAACAATGCTTTTTTTTACTTTAAAAATTACAATAATATTTTTCATACTTTGTTAACTCACTCTGGTATTAAAATTTCGTATTCTCACTTCAAAACATATCAAAAACAATGCTTTTTTTTACTTTAAAAATTAACCTACTTTTTTTCATACTTTGTTAACTCACTCTGGTATTAAAATTTCGTATTCTCACTTCAAAACATATCAAAAACAATGCTTTTTTTTACTTTAAAAATTAACCTACTTTTTTTCATACTTTGTTAACTCACTCTGGTATTAAAATTTCGTATTCTCACTTCAAAACATATCAAAAACAATGCTTTTTTTTACTTTAAAAATTAACCTACTTTTTTTCATGCTTTGTTAACTCACTCTGGTATTAAAATTTCGTATTCTCACTTCAAAACATATCAAAAACAATGCTTTTTTTTACTTTAAAAATTAACATACTTTTTTTCATACTTTGTTAACTCACTCTGGTATTAAAATTTCGTATTCTCACTTCAAAACATATCAAAAACAATGTTTTTTTTTACTTTAAAAATTACAATAATATTTTTCATACTTTGTTAACTCACTCTGGTATTAAAATTTCGTATTCTCACTTCAAAACATATCAAAAACAATGCTTTTTTTTACTTTAAAAATTACAATAATATTTTTCATACTTTGTTAACTCACTCTGGTATTAAAATTTCGTATTCTCACTTCAAAACATATCAAAAACAATGCTTTTTTTTACTTTAAAAATTACAATAATATTTTTCATACTTTGTTAATCACTCTGGTATTAAAATTTCGTATTCTCACTTCAAAACATATCAAAAACAATGCTTTTTTTTACTTTAAAAATTACAATAATATTTTTCATACTTTGTTAACTCACTCTGGTATTAAAATTTCGTATTCTCACTTCAAAACATATCAAAAACAATGCTTTTTTTTACTTTAAAAATTAACATACTTTTTTTCATACTTTGTTAACTCACTCTGGTATTAAAATTTCGTATTCTCACTTCAAAACATATCAAAAACAATGCTTTTTTTTACTTTAAATATTAACATACTTTTTTTCATACTTTGTTAACTCACTCTGGTATTAAAATTTCGTATTCTCACTTCAAAACATATCAAAAACAATGCTTTTTTTTACTTTAAAAATTAACCTACTTTTTTTCATACTTTGTTAACTCACTCTGGTATTAAAATTTCGTATTCTCACTTCAAAACATATCAAAAACAATGCTTTTTTTTACTTTAAATATTAACATACTTTTTTTCATACTTTGTTAACTCACTCTGGTATTAAAATTTCGTATTCTCACTTCAAAACATATCAAAAACAATGCTTTTTTTTACTTTAAAAATTACAATAATATTTTTCATACTTTGTTAACTCACTCTGGTATTAAAATTTCGTATTCTCACTTCAAAACATATCAAAAACAATGCTTTTTTTTACTTTAAATATTAACATACTTTTTTTCATACTTTGTTAACTCACTCTGGTATTAAAATTTCGTATTCTCACTTCAAAACATATCAAAAACAATGCTTTTTTTTACTTTAAAAATTACAATAATATTTTTCATACTTTGTTAACTCACTCTGGTATTAAAATTTCGTATTCTCACTTCAAAACATATCAAAAACAATGCTTTTTTTTACTTTAAAAATTAACATACTTTTTTTCATACTTTGTTAACTCACTCTGGTATTAAAATTTCGTATTCTCACTTCAAAACATATCAAAAACAATGCTTTTTTTTACTTTAAAAATTACAATAATATTTTTCATACTTTGTTAACTCACTCTGGTATTAAAATTTCGTATTCTCACTTCAAAACATATCAAAAACAATGCTTTTTTTTACTTTAAAAATTAACCTACTTTTTTTCATACTTTGTTAACTCACTCTGGTATTAAAATTTCGTATTCTCACTTCAAAACATATCAAAAACAATGCTTTTTTTTACTTTAAATATTAACATACTTTTTTTCATACTTTGTTAACTCACTCTGGTATTAAAATTTCGTATTCTCACTTCAAAACATATCAAAAACAATGCTTTTTTTTACTTTAAAAATTAACCTACTTTTTTTCATACTTTGTTAACTCACTCTGGTATTAAAATTTCGTATTCTCACTTCAAAACATATCAAAAACAATGCTTTTTTTTACTTTAAAAATTAACATACTTTTTTTCATACTTTGTTAACTCACTCTGGTATTAAAATTTCGTATTCTCACTTCAAAACATATCAAAAACAATGTTTTTTTTTACTTTAAAAATTACAATAATATTTTTCATACTTTGTTAACTCACTCTGGTATATAAATTTCGTATTCTCACTTCAAAACATATCAAAAACAATGCTTTTTTTTACTTTAAAAATTACAATAATATTTTTCATACTTTGTTAACTCACTCTAGTATTAAAATTTCGTATTCTCACTTCAAAACATATCAAAAACAATGCTTTTTTTTACTTTAAAAATTACAATAATATTTTTCATACTTTGTTAACTCACTCTGGTATTAAAATTTCGTATTCTCACTTCAAAACATATCAAAAACAATGCTTTTTTTTACTTTAAAAATTAACCTACTTTTTTTCATACTTTGTTAACTCACTCTGGTATTAAAATTTCGTATTCTCACTTCAAAACATATCAAAAACAATGCTTTTTTTTACTTTAAAAATTAACCTACTTTTTTTCATACTTTGTTAACTCACTCTGGTATTAAAATTTCGTATTCTCACTTCAAAACATATCAAAAACAATGCTTTTTTTTACTTTAAAAATTAACATACTTTTTTTCATACTTTGTTAACTCACTCTGGTATTAAAATTTCGTATTCTCACTTCAAAACATATCAAAAACAATGCTTTTTTTTACTTTAAAAATTACAATAATATTTTTCATACTTTGTTAACTCACTCTAGTATTAAAATTTCGTATTCTCACTTCAAAACATATCAAAAACAATGCTTTTTTTTACTTTAAAAATTACAATAATATTTTTCATACTTTGTTAACTCACTCTGGTATTAAAATTTCGTATTCTCACTTCAAAACATATCAAAAACAATGCTTTTTTTTACTTTAAAAATTAACCTACTTTTTTTCATACTTTGTTAACTCACTCTGGTATTAAAATTTCGTATTCTCACTTCAAAACATATCAAAAACAATGCTTTTTTTTACTTTAAAAATTAACATACTTTTTTTCATACTTTGTTAACTCACTCTGGTATTAAAATTTCGTATTCTCACTTCAAAACATATCAAAAACAATGCTTTTTTTTACTTTAAAAATTAACCTACTTTTTTTCATACTTTGTTAACTCACTCTGGTATTAAAATTTCGTATTCTCACTTCAAAACATATCAAAAACAATGCTTTTTTTTACTTTAAAAATTACAATAATATTTTTCATACTTTGTTAACTCACTCTGGTATTAAAATTTCGTATTCTCACTTCAAAACATATCAAAAACAATGCTTTTTTTTACTTTAAAAATTAACCTACTTTTTTTCATACTTTGTTAACTCACTCTGGTATTAAAATTTCGTATTCTCACTTCAAAACATATCAAAAACAATGCTTTTTTTTACTTTAAAAATTACAATAATATTTTTCATACTTTGTTAACTCACTCTGGTATTAAAATTTCGTATTCTCACTTCAAAACATATCAAAAACAATGCTTTTTTTTACTTTAAAAATTACAATAATATTTTTCATACTTTGTTAACTCACTCTGGTATTAAAATTTCGTATTCTCACTTCAAAACATATCAAAAACAATGCTTTTTTTTACTTTAAAAATTAACCTACTTTTTTTCATACTTTGTTAACTCACTCTGGTATTAAAATTTCGTATTCTCACTTCAAAACATATCAAAAACAATGCTTTTTTTTACTTTAAAAATTAACCTACTTTTTTTCATACTTTGTTAACTCACTCTGGTATTAAAATTTCGTATTCTCACTTCAAAACATATCAAAAACAATGCTTTTTTTTACTTTAAAAATTAACCTACTTTTTTTCATACTTTGTTAACTCACTCTGGTATTAAAATTTCGTATTCTCACTTCAAAACATATCAAAAACAATGCTTTTTTTTACTTTAAAAATTAACCTACTTTTTTTCATACTTTGTTAACTCACTCTGGTATTAAAATTTCGTATTCTCACTTCAAAACATATCAAAAACAATGCTTTTTTTTACTTTAAAAATTACAATAATATTTTTCATACTTTGTTAACTCACTCTGGTATTAAAATTTCGTATTCTCACTTCAAAACATATCAAAAACAATGCTTTTTTTTACTTTAAAAATTAACCTACTTTTTTTCATACTTTGTTAACTCACTCTGGTATTAAAATTTTAATTTCTCACTTCAAAACATATCAAAAACAATGCTTTTTTTTACTTTAAAAATTACAATAATATTTTTCATACTTTGTTAACTCACTCTAGTATTAAAATTTCGTATTCTCACTTCAAAACATATCAAAAACAATGCTTTTTTTTACTTTAAAAATTACAATAATATTTTTCATACTTTGTTAACTCACTCTGGTATTAAAATTTCGTATTCTCACTTCAAAACATATCAAAAACAATGCTTTTTTTTACTTTAAAAATTAACCTACTTTTTTTCATACTTTGTTAACTCACTCTGGTATTAAAATTTCGTATTCTCACTTCAAAACATATCAAAAACAATGCTTTTTTTTACTTTAAAAATTAACCTACTTTTTTTCATACTTTGTTAACTCACTCTGGTATTAAAATTTCGTATTCTCACTTCAAAACATATCAAAAACAATGCTTTTTTTTACTTTAAAAATTACAATAATATTTTTCATACTTTGTTAACTCACTCTGGTATTAAAATTTCGTATTCTCACTTCAAAACATATCAAAAACAATGCTTTTTTTTACTTTAAAAATTAACCTACTTTTTTTCATACTTTGTTAACTCACTCTGGTATTAAAATTTCGTATTCTCACTTCAAAACATATCAAAAACAATGCTTTTTTTTACTTTAAAAATTACAATAATATTTTTCATACTTTGTTAACTCACTCTGGTATTAAAATTTCGTATTCTCACTTCAAAACATATCAAAAACAATGCTTTTTTTTACTTTAAAAATTACAATAATATTTTTCATACTTTGTTAACTCACTCTGGTATTAAAATTTCGTATTCTCACTTCAAAACATATCAAAAACAATGCTTTTTTTTACTTTAAAAATTAACCTACTTTTTTTCATACTTTGTTAACTCACTCTGGTATTAAAATTTCGTATTCTCACTTCAAAACATATCAAAAACAATGCTTTTTTTTACTTTAAATATTACAATTATATTTTTCATACTTTGTTAACTCACTCTGGTATTAAAATTTCGTATTCTCACTTCAAAACATATCAAAAACAATGCTTTTTTTTACTTTAAAAATTAACATACTTTTTTTCATACTTTGTTAACTCACTCTGGTATTAAAATTTCGTATTCTCACTTCAAAACATATCAAAAACAATGCTTTTTTTTACTTTAAAAATTACAATAATATTTTTCATACTTTGTTAACTCACTCTGGTATTAAAATTTCGTATTCTCACTTCAAAACATATCAAAAACAATGCTTTTTTTTACTTTAAAAATTACAATAATATTTTTCATACTTTGTTAACTCACTCTGGTATTAAAATTTCGTATTCTCACTTCAAAACATATCAAAAACAATGCTTTTTTTTACTTTAAAAATTAACCTACTTTTTTTCATACTTTGTTAACTCACTCTGGTATTAAAATTTCGTATTCTCACTTCAAAACATATCAAAAAAAATGCTTTTTTTTACTTTAAAAATTAACCTACTTTTTTTCATACTTTGTTAACTCACTCTGGTATTAAAATTTCGTATTCTCACTTCAAAACATATCAAAAACAATGCTTTTTTTTACTTTAAAAATTAACATACTTTTTTTCATACTTTGTTAACTCACTCTGGTATTAAAATTTCGTATTCTCACTTCAAAACATATCAAAAACAATGCTTTTTTTTACTTTAAAAATTACAATAATATTTTTCATACTTTGTTAACTCACTCTAGTATTAAAATTTCGTATTCTCACTTCAAAACATATCAAAAACAATGCTTTTTTTTACTTTAAAAATTAACCTACTTTTTTTCATACTTTGTTAACTCACTCTGGTATTAAAATTTCGTATTCTCACTTCAAAACATATCAAAAACAATGCTTTTTTTTACTTTAAAAATTACAATAATATTTTTCATACTTTGTTAACTCACTCTGGTATTAAAATTTCGTATTCTCACTTAAAAACATATCAAAAACAATGCTTTTTTTTACTTTAAAAATTAACCTACTTTTTTTCATACTTTGTTAACTCACTCTGGTATTAAAATTTTAATTTCTAACTTCAAAACATATCAAAAACAATGCTTTTTTTTACTTTAAAAATTACAATAATATTTTTCATACTTTGTTAACTCACTCTGGTATTAAAATTTCGTATTCTCACTTCAAAACATATCAAAAACAATGCTTTTTTTTACTTTAAAAATTACAATAATATTTTTCATACTTTGTTAACTCACTCTGGTATTAAAATTTCGTATTCTCACTTCAAAACATATCAAAAACAATGCTTTTTTTTACTTTAAAAATTAACCTACTTTTTTTCATACTTTGTTAACTCACTCTGGTATTAAAATTTCGTATTCTCACTTCAAAACATATCAAAAACAATGCTTTTTTTTACTTTAAAAATTAACCTACTTTTTTTCATACTTTGTTAACTCACTCTGGTATTAAAATTTCGTATTCTCACTTCAAAACATATCAAAAACAATGCTTTTTTTTACTTTAAAAATTACAATAATATTTTTCATACTTTGTTAACTCACTCTGGTATTAAAATTTCGTATTCTCACTTCAAAACATATCAAAAACAATGCTTTTTTTTACTTTAAAAATTACAATAATATTTTTCATACTTTGTTAACTCACTCTGGTATTAAAATTTCGTATTCTCACTTCAAAACATATCAAAAACAATGCTTTTTTTTACTTTAAAAATTAACCTACTTTTTTTCATACTTTGTTAACTCACTCTGGTATTAAAATTTCGTATTCTCACTTCAAAACATATCAAAAACAATGCTTTTTTTTACTTTAAAAATTAACCTACTTTTTTTCATACTTTGTTAACTCACTCTGGTATTAAAATTTCGTATTCTCACTTCAAAACATATCAAAAACAATGCTTTTTTTTACTTTAAAAATTAACCTACTTTTTTTCATACTTTGTTAACTCACTCTGGTATTAAAATTTCGTATTCTCACTTCAAAACATATCAAAAACAATGCTTTTTTTTACTTTAAAAATTACAATAATATTTTTCATACTTTGTTAACTCACTCTGGTATATAAATTTCGTATTCTCACTTCAAAACATATCAAAAACAATGCTTTTTTTTACTTTAAAATTTACAATAATATTTTTCATACTTTGTTAACTCACTCTGGTATTAAAATTTCGTATTCTCACTTCAAAACATATCAAAAACAATGCTTTTTTTTACTTTAAAAATTAACCTACTTTTTTTCATACTTTGTTAACTCACTCTGGTATTAAAATTTCGTATTCTCACTTCAAAACATATCAAAAACAATGCTTTTTTTTACTTTAAAAATTAACCTACTTTTTTTCATACTTTGTTAACTCACTCTGGTATTAAAATTTCGTATTCTCACTTCAAAACATATCAAAAACAATGCTTTTTTTTACTTTAAAAATTACAATAATATTTTTCATACTTTGTTAACTCACTCTGGTATTAAAATTTCGTATTCTCACTTCAAAACATATCAAAAACAATGCTTTTTTTTACTTTAAAAATTACAATAATATTTTTCATACTTTGTTAACTCACTCTGGTATTAAAATTTTAATTTCTCACTTCAAAACATATCAAAAACAATGCTTTTTTTTACTTTAAAAATTACAATAATATTTTTCATACTTTGTTAACTCACTCTGGTATTAAAATTTCGTATTCTCACTTCAAAACATATCAAAAACAATGCTTTTTTTTACTTTAAAAATTAACCTACTTTTTTTCATACTTTGTTAACTCACTCTGGTATTAAAATTTCGTATTCTCACTTCAAAACATATCAAAAACAATGCTTTTTTTTACTTTAAAAATTACAATAATATTTTTCATACTTTGTTAACTCACTCTGGTATTAAAATTTCGTATTCTCACTTCAAAACATATCAAAAACAATGCTTTTTTTTACTTTAAAAATTACAATAATATTTTTCATACTTTGTTAACTCACTCTGGTATATAAATTTCGTATTCTCACTTCAAAACATATCAAAAACAATGCTTTTTTTTACTTTAAAAATTACAATAATATTTTTCATACTTTGTTAACTCACTCTGGTATTAAAATTTCGTATTCTCACTTCAAAACATATCAAAAACAATGCTTTTTTTTACTTTAAAAATTAACCTACTTTTTTTCATACTTTGTTAACTCACTCTGGTATTAAAATTTCGTATTCTCACTTCAAAACATATCAAAAACAATGCTTTTTTTTACTTTAAAAATTAACCTACTTTTTTTCATACTTTGTTAACTCACTCTGGTATTAAAATTTCGTATTCTCACTTCAAAACATATCAAAAACAATGCTTTTTTTTACTTTAAAAATTACAATAATATTTTTCATACTTTGTTAACTCACTCTGGTATTAAAATTTCGTATTCTCACTTCAAAACATATCAAAAACAATGCTTTTTTTTACTTTAAAAATTAACCTACTTTTTTTCATACTTTGTTAACTCACTCTGGTATTAAAATTTCGTATTCTCACTTCAAAACATATCAAAAACAATGCTTTTTTTTACTTTAAAAATTAACCTACTTTTTTTCATACTTTGTTAACTCACTCTGGTATTAAAATTTCGTATTCTCACTTCAAAACATATCAAAAACAATGCTTTTTTTTACTTTAAAAATTACAATAATATTTTTCATACTTTGTTAACTCACTCTGGTATTAAAATTTCGTATTCTCACTTCAAAACATATCAAAAACAATGCTTTTTTTTACTTTAAAAATTACAATAATATTTTTCATACTTTGTTAACTCACTCTGGTATTAAAATTTCGTATTCTCACTTCAAAACATATCAAAAACAATGCTTTTTTTTACTTTAAAAATAAACATACTTTTTTTCATACTTTGTTAACTCACTCTGGTATTAAAATTTCGTATTCTCACTTCAAAACATATCAAAAAAAATGCTTTTTTTTACTTTAAAAATTAACCTACTTTTTTTCATACTTTGTTAACTCACTCTGGTATTAAAATTTCGTATTCTCACTTCAAAACATATCAAAAACAATGCTTTTTTTTACTTTAAAAATTACAATAATATTTTTCATACTTTGTTAACTCACTCTGGTATTAAAATTTCGTATTCTCACTTCAAAACATATCAAAAACAATACTTTTTTTTACTTTAAAAATTACAATAATATTTTTCATACTTTGTTAACTCACTCTGGTATATAAATTTCGTATTCTCACTTCAAAACATATCAAAAACAATGCTTTTTTTTACTTTAAAAATTACAATAATATTTTTCATACTTTGTTAACTCACTCTAGTATTAAAATTTCGTATTCTCACTTCAAAACATATCAAAAACAATGCTTTTTTTTACTTTAAAAATAAACATACTTTTTTTCATACTTTGTTAACTCACTCTGGTATTAAAATTTCGTATTCTCACTTCAAAACATATCAAAAAAAATGCTTTTTTTTACTTTAAAAATTAACCTACTTTTTTTCATACTTTGTTAACTCACTCTGGTATTAAAATTTCGTATTCTCACTTCAAAACATATCAAAAACAATGCTTTTTTTTACTTTAAAAATTACAATAATATTTTTCATACTTTGTTAACTCACTCTGGTATTAAAATTTCGTATTCTCACTTCAAAACATATCAAAAACAATGCTTTTTTTTACTTTAAAAATTAACCTACTTTTTTTCATACTTTGTTAACTCACTCTGGTATTAAAATTTCGTATTCTCACTTCAAAACATATCAAAAACAATGCTTTTTTTTACTTTAAAAATTAACCTACTTTTTTTCATACTTTGTTAACTCACTCTGGTATTAAAATTTCGTATTCTCACTTCAAAACATATCAAAAACAATGCTTTTTTTTACTTTAAAAATTAACCTACTTTTTTTCATACTTTGTTAACTCACTCTGGTATTAAAATTTCGTATTCTCACTTCAAAACATATCAAAAACAATGCTTTTTTTTACTTTAAAAATTACAATAATATTTTTCATACTTTGTTAACTCACTCTGGTATTAAAATTTCGTATTCTCACTTCAAAACATATCAAAAACAATGCTTTTTTTTACTTTAAAAATTACAATAATATTTTTCATACTTTGTTAACTCACTCTGGTATTAAAATTTCGTATTCTCACTTCAAAACATATCAAAAACAATGCTTTTTTTTACTTTAAAAATTAACCTACTTTTTTTCATACTTTGTTAACTCACTCTGGTATTAAAATTTCGTATTCTCACTTCAAAACATATCAAAAACAATGCTTTTTTTTACTTTAAAAATTAACCTACTTTTTTTCATACTTTGTTAACTCACTCTGGTATTAAAATTTCGTATTCTCACTTCAAAACATATCAAAAACAATGCTTTTTTTTACTTTAAAAATTAACCTACTTTTTTTCATACTTTGTTAACTCACTCTGGTATTAAAATTTCGTATTCTCACTTCAAAACATATCAAAAACAATGCTTTTTTTTACTTTAAAAATTACAATAATATTTTTCATACTTTGTTAACTCACTCTGGTATTAAAATTTCGTATTCTCACTTCAAAACATATCAAAAAAAATGCTTTTTTTTACTTTAAAAATTAACCTACTTTTTTTCATACTTTGTTAACTCACTCTGGTATTAAAATTTCGTATTCTCACTTCAAAACATATCAAAAACAATGCTTTTTTTTACTTTAAAAATTAACCTACTTTTTTTCATACTTTGTTAACTCACTCTGGTATTAAAATTTCGTATTCTCACTTCAAAACATATCAAAAAAAATGCTTTTTTTTACTTTAAAAATTAACCTACTTTTTTTCATACTTTGTTAACTCACTCTGGTATTAAAATTTCGTATTCTCACTTCAAAACATATCAAAAACAATGCTTTTTTTTACTTTAAAAATTACAATAATATTTTTCATACTTTGTTAACTCACTCTGGTATTAAAATTTCGTATTCTCACTTCAAAACATATCAAAAAAAATGCTTTTTTTTACTTTAAAAATTAACCTACTTTTTTTCATACTTTGTTAACTCACTCTGGTATTAAAATTTCGTATTCTCACTTCAAAACATATCAAAAACAATGCTTTTTTTTACTTTAAAAATTAACCTACTTTTTTTCATACTTTGTTAACTCACTCTGGTATTAAAATTTCGTATTCTCACTTCAAAACATATCAAAAAAAATGCTTTTTTTTACTTTAAAAATTAACCTACTTTTTTTCATACTTTGTTAACTCACTCTGGTATTAAAATTTCGTATTCTCACTTCAAAACATATCAAAAACAATGCTTTTTTTTACTTTAAAAATTACAATAATATTTTTCATACTTTGTTAACTCACTCTGGTATTAAAATTTCGTATTCTCACTTCAAAACATATCAAAAACAATGCTTTTTTTTACTTTAAAAATTACAATAATATTTTTCATACTTTGTTAACTCACTCTGGTATATAAATTTCGTATTCTCACTTCAAAACATATCAAAAACAATGCTTTTTTTTACTTTAAAAATTACAATAATATTTTTCATACTTTGTTAACTCACTCTAGTATTAAAATTTCGTATTCTCACTTCAAAACATATCAAAAACAATGCTTTTTTTTACTTTAAAAATAAACATACTTTTTTTCATACTTTGTTAACTCACTCTGGTATTAAAATTTCGTATTCTCACTTCAAAACATATCAAAAAAAATGCTTTTTTTTACTTTAAAAATTAACCTACTTTTTTTCATACTTTGTTAACTCACTCTGGTATTAAAATTTCGTATTCTCACTTCAAAACATATCAAAAACAATGCTTTTTTTTACTTTAAAAATTACAATAATATTTTTCATACTTTGTTAACTCACTCTGGTATTAAAATTTCGTATTCTCACTTCAAAACATATCAAAAACAATGCTTTTTTTTACTTTAAAAATTAACCTACTTTTTTTCATACTTTGTTAACTCACTCTGGTATTAAAATTTCGTATTCTCACTTCAAAACATATCAAAAACAATGCTTTTTTTTACTTTAAAAATTAACCTACTTTTTTTCATACTTTGTTAACTCACTCTGGTATTAAAATTTCGTATTCTCACTTCAAAACATATCAAAAACAATGCTTTTTTTTACTTTAAAAATTACAATAATATTTTTCATACTTTGTTAACTCACTCTGGTATTAAAATTTCGTATTCTCACTTCAAAACATATCAAAAACAATGCTTTTTTTTACTTTAATAATTAACCTACTTTTTTTCATACTTTGTTAACTCACTCTGGTATTAAAATTTCGTATTCTCACTTCAAAACATATCAAAAACAATGCTTTTTTTTACTTTAAAAATTACAATAATATTTTTCATACTTTGTTAACTCACTCTGGTATTAAAATTTCGTATTCTCACTTCAAAACATATCAAAAACAATGCTTTTTTTTACTTTAAAAATTACAATAATATTTTTCATACTTTGTTAACTCACTCTGGTATTAAAATTTCGTATTCTCACTTCAAAACATATCAAAAACAATGCTTTTTTTTACTTTAAAAATTACAATAATATTTTTCATACTTTGTTAACTCACTCTAGTATTAAAATTTCGTATTCTCACTTCAAAACATATCAAAAACAATGCTTTTTTTTACTTTAAAAATTAACATACTTTTTTTCATACTTTGTTAACTCACTCTGGTATTAAAATTTTAATTTCTCACTTCAAAACATATCAAAAACAATGCTTTTTTTTACTTTAAAAATTACAATAATATTTTTCATACTTTGTTAACTCACTCTAGTATTAAAATTTCGTATTCTCACTTCAAAACATATCAAAAACAATGCTTTTTTTTACTTTAAAACTTAACCTACTTTTTTTCATACTTTGTTAACTCACTCTGGTATTAAAATTTCGTATTCTCACTTCAAAACATATCAAAAACAATGCTTTTTTTTACTTTAAAAATTAACCTACTTTTTTTCATACTTTGTTAACTCACTCTGGTATTAAAATTTCGTATTCTCACTTCAAAACATATCAAAAACAATGCTTTTTTTTACTTTAAAAATTACAATAATATTTTTCATACTTTGTTAACTCACTCTGGTATTAAAATTTCGTATTCTCACTTCAAAACATATCAAAAACAATGCTTTTTTTTACTTTAAAAATTAACCTACTTTTTTTCATACTTTGTTAACTCACTCTGGTATTAAAATTTCGTATTCTCACTTCAAAACATATCAAAAACAATGCTTTTTTTTACTTTAAAAATTACAATAATATTTTTCATACTTTGTTAACTCACTCTGGTATTAAAATTTCGTATTCTCACTTCAAAACATATCAAAAACAATGCTTTTTTTTACTTTAAAAATTAACCTACTTTTTTTCATACTTTGTTAACTCACTCTGGTATTAAAATTTCGTATTCTCACTTCAAAACATATCAAAAACAATGCTTTTTTTTACTTTAAAAATTACAATAATATTTTTCATACTTTGTTAACTCACTCTGGTATTAAAATTTCGTATTCTCACTTCAAAACATATCAAAAACAATGCTTTTTTTTACTTTAAAAATTACAATAATATTTTTCATACTTTGTTAACTCACTCTGGTATTAAAATTTCGTATTCTCACTTCAAAACATATCAAAAACAATGCTTTTTTTTACTTTAAAAATTACAATAATATTTTTCATACTTTGTTAACTCACTCTGGTATTAAAATTTCGTATTCTCACTTCAAAACATATCAAAAACAATGTTTTTTTTTACTTTAAAAATTAACCTACTTTTTTTCATACTTTGTTAACTCACTCTGGTATTAAAATTTCGTATTCTCACTTCAAAACATATCAAAAACAATGCTTTTTTTTACTTTAAAAATTAACCTACTTTTTTTCATACTTTGTTAACTCACTCTGGTATTAAAATTTCGTATTCTCACTTCAAAACATATCAAAAACAATGCTTTTTTTTACTTTAAAAATTACAATAATATTTTTCATACTTTGTTAACTCACTCTAGTATTAAAATTTCGTATTCTCACTTCAAAACATATCAAAAACAATGCTTTTTTTTACTTTAAAAATTAACCTACTTTTTTTCATACTTTGTTAACTCACTCTGGTATTAAAATTTCGTATTCTCACTTCAAAACATATCAAAAACAATGCTTTTTTTTACTTTAAAAATTACAATAATATTTTTCATACTTTGTTAACTCACTCTGGTATTAAAATTTCGTATTCTCACTTCAAAACATATCAAAAACAATGCTTTTTTTTACTTTAAAAATTACAATAATATTTTTCATACTTTGTTAACTCACTCTGGTATTAAAATTTCGTATTCTCACTTCAAAACATATCAAAAACAATGCTTTTTTTTACTTTAAAAATTACAATAATATTTTTCATACTTTGTTAACTCACTCTAGTATTAAAATTTCGTATTCTCACTTCAAAACATATCAAAAACAATGCTTTTTTTTACTTTAAAACTTAACCTACTTTTTTTCATACTTTGTTAACTCACTCTGGTATTAAAATTTCGTATTCTCACTTCAAAACATATCAAAAACAATGCTTTTTTTTACTTTAAAAATTAACCTACTTTTTTTCATACTTTGTTAACTCACTCTGGTATTAAAATTTCGTATTCTCACTTCAAAACATATCAAAAACAATGCTTTTTTTTACTTTAAAAATTACAATAATATTTTTCATACTTTGTTAACTCACTCTGGTATTAAAATTTCGTATTCTCACTTCAAAACATATCAAAAACAATGCTTTTTTTTACTTTAATAATTAACCTACTTTTTTTCATACTTTGTTAACTCACTCTGGTATTAAAATTTCGTATTCTCACTTCAAAACATATCAAAAACAATGCTTTTTTTTACTTTAAAAATTACAATAATATTTTTCATACTTTGTTAACTCACTCTAGTATTAAAATTTCGTATTCTCACTTCAAAACATATCAAAAACAATGCTTTTTTTTACTTTAAAACTTAACCTACTTTTTTTCATACTTTGTTAACTCACTCTGGTATTAAAATTTCGTATTCTCACTTCAAAACATATCAAAAACAATGCTTTTTTTTACTTTAAAAATTAACCTACTTTTTTTCATACTTTGTTAACTCACTCTGGTATTAAAATTTCGTATTCTCACTTCAAAACATATCAAAAACAATGCTTTTTTTTACTTTAAAAATTACAATAATATTTTTCATACTTTGTTAACTCACTCTGGTATTAAAATTTCGTATTCTCACTTCAAAACATATCAAAAACAATGCTTTTTTTTACTTTAATAATTAACCTACTTTTTTTCATACTTTGTTAACTCACTCTGGTATTAAAATTTCGTATTCTCACTTCAAAACATATCAAAAACAATGCTTTTTTTTACTTTAAAAATTACAATAATATTTTTCATACTTTGTTAACTCACTCTGGTATTAAAATTTCGTATTCTCACTTCAAAACATATCAAAAACAATGCTTTTTTTTACTTTAAAAATTAACCTACTTTTTTTCATACTTTGTTAACTCACTCTGGTATTAAAATTTCGTATTCTCACTTCAAAACATATCAAAAACAATGCTTTTTTTTACTTTAAAAATTACAATAATATTTTTCATACTTTGTTAACTCACTCTGGTATTAAAATTTCGTATTCTCACTTCAAAACATATCAAAAACAATGCTTTTTTTTACTTTAATAATTAACCTACTTTTTTTCATACTTTGTTAACTCACTCTGGTATTAAAATTTCGTATTCTCACTTCAAAACATATCAAAAACAATGCTTTTTTTTACTTTAAAAATTACAATAATATTTTTCATACTTTGTTAACTCACTCTGGTATTAAAATTTCGTATTCTCACTTCAAAACATATCAAAAACAATGCTTTTTTTTACTTTAAAAATTACAATAATATTTTTCATACTTTGTTAACTCACTCTGGTATTAAAATTTCGTATTCTCACTTCAAAACATATCAAAAACAATGCTTTTTTTTACTTTAAAAATTACAATAATATTTTTCATACTTTGTTAACTCACTCTAGTATTAAAATTTCGTATTCTCACTTCAAAACATATCAAAAACAATGCTTTTTTTTACTTTAAAAATTAACATACTTTTTTTCATACTTTGTTAACTCACTCTGGTATTAAAATTTCGTATTCTCACTTCAAAACATATCAAAAACAATGCTTTTTTTTACTTTAAAAATTACAATAATATTTTTCATACTTTGTTAACTCACTCTGGTATTAAAATTTCGTATTCTCACTTCAAAACATATCAAAAACAATGCTTTTTTTTACTTTAAAACTTAACCTACTTTTTTTCATACTTTGTTAACTCACTCTGGTATTAAAATTTCGTATTCTCACTTCAAAACATATCAAAAACAATGCTTTTTTTTACTTTAAAAATTAACCTACTTTTTTTCATACTTTGTTAACTCACTCTGGTATTAAAATTTCGTATTCTCACTTCAAAACATATCAAAAACAATGCTTTTTTTTACTTTAAAAATTAACCTACTTTTTTTCATACTTTGTTAACTCACTCTGGTATTAAAATTTCGTATTCTCACTTCAAAACATATCAAAAACAATGCTTTTTTTTACTTTAATAATTAACCTACTTTTTTTCATACTTTGTTAACTCACTCTGGTATTAAAATTTCGTATTCTCACTTCAAAACATATCAAAAACAATGCTTTTTTTTACTTTAAAAATTACAATAATATTTTTCATACTTTGTTAACTCACTCTGGTATTAAAATTTCGTATTCTCACTTCAAAACATATCAAAAACAATGCTTTTTTTTACTTTAAAAATTAACCTACTTTTTTTCATACTTTGTTAACTCACTCTGGTATTAAAATTTCGTATTCTCACTTCAAAACATATCAAAAACAATGCTTTTTTTTACTTTAAAAATTAACCTACTTTTTTTCATACTTTGTTAACTCACTCTGGTATTAAAATTTCGTATTCTCACTTCAAAACATATCAAAAACAATGCTTTTTTTTACTTTAAAAATTACAATAATATTTTTCATACTTTGTTAACTCACTCTGGTATTAAAATTTCGTATTCTCACTTCAAAACATATCAAAAACAATGTTTTTTTTTACTTTAAAAATTAACCTACTTTTTTTCATACTTTGTTAACTCACTCTGGTATTAAAATTTCGTATTCTCACTTCAAAACATATCAAAAACAATGCTTTTTTTTACTTTAAAAATTACAATAATATTTTTCATACTTTGTTAACTCACTCTGGTATTAAAATTTCGTATTCTCACTTCAAAACATATCAAAAACAATGCTTTTTTTTACTTTAAAAATTAACCTACTTTTTTTCATACTTTGTTAACTCACTCTGGTATTAAAATTTCGTATTCTCACTTCAAAACATATCAAAAACAATGCTTTTTTTTACTTTAAAAATTAACCTACTTTTTTTCATACTTTGTTAACTCACTCTGGTATTAAAATTTCGTATTCTCACTTCAAAACATATCAAAAACAATGCTTTTTTTTACTTTAAAAATTACAATAATATTTTTCATACTTTGTTAACTCACTCTGGTATTAAAATTTCGTATTCTCACTTCAAAACATATCAAAAACAATGCTTTTTTTTACTTTAATAATTAACCTACTTTTTTTCATACTTTGTTAACTCACTCTGGTATTAAAATTTCGTATTCTCACTTCAAAACATATCAAAAACAATGCTTTTTTTTACTTTAAAAATTACAATAATATTTTTCATACTTTGTTAACTCACTCTGGTATTAAAATTTCGTATTCTCACTTCAAAACATATCAAAAACAATGCTTTTTTTTACTTTAAAAATTAACCTACTTTTTTTCATACTTTGTTAACTCACTCTGGTATTAAAATTTCGTATTCTCACTTCAAAACATATCAAAAACAATGCTTTTTTTTACTTTAATAATTAACCTACTTTTTTTCATACTTTGTTAACTCACTCTGGTATTAAAATTTCGTATTCTCACTTCAAAACATATCAAAAACAATGCTTTTTTTTACTTTAAAAATTACAATAATATTTTTCATACTTTGTTAACTCACTCTAGTATTAAAATTTCGTATTCTCACTTCAAAACATATCAAAAACAATGCTTTTTTTTACTTTAAAACTTAACCTACTTTTTTTCATACTTTGTTAACTCACTCTGGTATTAAAATTTCGTATTCTCACTTCAAAACATATCAAAAACAATGCTTTTTTTTACTTTAAAAATTAACCTACTTTTTTTCATACTTTGTTAACTCACTCTGGTATTAAAATTTCGTATTCTCACTTCAAAACATATCAAAAACAATGCTTTTTTTTACTTTAAAAATTACAATAATATTTTTCATACTTTGTTAACTCACTCTGGTATTAAAATTTCGTATTCTCACTTCAAAACATATCAAAAACAATGCTTTTTTTTACTTTAATAATTAACCTACTTTTTTTCATACTTTGTTAACTCACTCTGGTATTAAAATTTCGTATTCTCACTTCAAAACATATCAAAAAACAATGCTTTTTTTTACTTTAAAAATTACAATAATATTTTTCATACTTTGTTAACTCACTCTGGTATTAAAATTTCGTATTCTCACTTCAAAACATATCAAAAACAATGCTTTTTTTTACTTTAAAAATTAACCTACTTTTTTTCATACTTTGTTAACTCACTCTGGTATTAAAATTTCGTATTCTCACTTCAAAACATATCAAAAACAATGCTTTTTTTTACTTTAAAAATTACAATAATATTTTTCATACTTTGTTAACTCACTCTGGTATTAAAATTTCGTATTCTCACTTCAAAACATATCAAAAACAATGCTTTTTTTTACTTTAATAATTAACCTACTTTTTTTCATACTTTGTTAACTCACTCTGGTATTAAAATTTCGTATTCTCACTTCAAAACATATCAAAAACAATGCTTTTTTTTACTTTAAAAATTACAATAATATTTTTCATACTTTGTTAACTCACTCTGGTATTAAAATTTCGTATTCTCACTTCAAAACATATCAAAAACAATGCTTTTTTTTACTTTAAAAATTACAATAATATTTTTCATACTTTGTTAACTCACTCTGGTATTAAAATTTCGTATTCTCACTTCAAAACATATCAAAAACAATGCTTTTTTTTACTTTAAAAATTACAATAATATTTTTCATACTTTGTTAACTCACTCTAGTATTAAAATTTCGTATTCTCACTTCAAAACATATCAAAAACAATGCTTTTTTTTACTTTAAAAATTAACATACTTTTTTTCATACTTTGTTAACTCACTCTGGTATTAAAATTTCGTATTCTCACTTCAAAACATATCAAAAACAATGCTTTTTTTTACTTTAAAAATTACAATAATATTTTTCATACTTTGTTAACTCACTCTGGTATTAAAATTTCGTATTCTCACTTCAAAACATATCAAAAACAATGCTTTTTTTTACTTTAAAACTTAACCTACTTTTTTTCATACTTTGTTAACTCACTCTGGTATTAAAAATTTCGTATTCTCACTTCAAAACATATCAAAAACAATGCTTTTTTTTACTTTAAAAATTAACCTACTTTTTTTCATACTTTGTTAACTCACTCTGGTATTAAAATTTCGTATTCTCACTTCAAAACATATCAAAAACAATGCTTTTTTTTACTTTAAAAATTAACCTACTTTTTTTCATACTTTGTTAACTCACTCTGGTATTAAAATTTCGTATTCTCACTTCAAAACATATCAAAAACAATGCTTTTTTTTACTTTAATAATTAACCTACTTTTTTTCATACTTTGTTAACTCACTCTGGTATTAAAATTTCGTATTCTCACTTCAAAACATATCAAAAACAATGCTTTTTTTTACTTTAAAAATTACAATAATATTTTTCATACTTTGTTAACTCACTCTGGTATTAAAATTTCGTATTCTCACTTCAAAACATATCAAAAACAATGCTTTTTTTTACTTTAAAAATTAACCTACTTTTTTTCATACTTTGTTAACTCACTCTGGTATTAAAATTTCGTATTCTCACTTCAAAACATATCAAAAACAATGCTTTTTTTTACTTTAAAAATTAACCTACTTTTTTTTCATACTTTGTTAACTCACTCTGGTATTAAAATTTCGTATTCTCACTTCAAAACATATCAAAAACAATGCTTTTTTTTACTTTAAAAATTACAATAATATTTTTCATACTTTGTTAACTCACTCTGGTATTAAAATTTCGTATTCTCACTTCAAAACATATCAAAAACAATGTTTTTTTTTACTTTAAAAATTAACCTACTTTTTTTCATACTTTGTTAACTCACTCTGGTATTAAAATTTCGTATTCTCACTTCAAAACATATCAAAAACAATGCTTTTTTTTACTTTAAAAATTACAATAATATTTTTCATACTTTGTTAACTCACTCTGGTATTAAAATTTCGTATTCTCACTTCAAAACATATCAAAAACAATGCTTTTTTTTACTTTAAAAATTAACCTACTTTTTTTCATACTTTGTTAACTCACTCTGGTATTAAAATTTCGTATTCTCACTTCAAAACATATCAAAAACAATGCTTTTTTTTTACTTTAAAAATTAACCTACTTTTTTTCATACTTTGTTAACTCACTCTGGTATTAAAATTTCGTATTCTCACTTCAAAACATATCAAAAACAATGCTTTTTTTTACTTTAAAAATTACAATAATATTTTTCATACTTTGTTAACTCACTCTGGTATTAAAATTTCGTATTCTCACTTCAAAACATATCAAAAACAATGCTTTTTTTTACTTTAATAATTAACCTACTTTTTTTCATACTTTGTTAACTCACTCTGGTATTAAAATTTCGTATTCTCACTTCAAAACATATCAAAAACAATGCTTTTTTTTACTTTAAAAATTACAATAATATTTTTCATACTTTGTTAACTCACTCTGGTATTAAAATTTCGTATTCTCACTTCAAAACATATCAAAAACAATGCTTTTTTTTACTTTAAAAATTAACCTACTTTTTTTCATACTTTGTTAACTCACTCTGGTATTAAAATTTCGTATTCTCACTTCAAAACATATCAAAAACAATGCTTTTTTTTACTTTAAAAATTACAATAATATTTTTCATACTTTGTTAACTCACTCTGGTATTAAAATTTCGTATTCTCACTTCAAAACATATCAAAAACAATGCTTTTTTTTACTTTAATAATTAACCTACTTTTTTTCATACTTTGTTAACTCACTCTGGTATTAAAATTTCGTATTCTCACTTCAAAACATATCAAAAACAATGCTTTTTTTTACTTTAAAAATTACAATAATATTTTTCATACTTTGTTAACTCACTCTGGTATTAAAATTTCGTATTCTCACTTCAAAACATATCAAAAACAATGCTTTTTTTTACTTTAAAAATTACAATAATATTTTTCATACTTTGTTAACTCACTCTGGTATTAAAATTTCGTATTCTCACTTCAAAACATATCAAAAACAATGCTTTTTTTTTACTTTAAAAATTACAATAATATTTTTCATACTTTGTTAACTCACTCTAGTATTAAAATTTCGTATTCTCACTTCAAAACATATCAAAAACAATGCTTTTTTTTACTTTAAAAATTAACATACTTTTTTTCATACTTTGTTAACTCACTCTGGTATTAAAATTTCGTATTCTCACTTCAAAACATATCAAAAACAATGCTTTTTTTTACTTTAAAAATTACAATAATATTTTTCATACTTTGTTAACTCACTCTGGTATTAAAATTTCGTATTCTCACTTCAAAACATATCAAAAACAATGCTTTTTTTTACTTTAAAACTTAACCTACTTTTTTTCATACTTTGTTAACTCACTCTGGTATTAAAATTTCGTATTCTCACTTCAAAACATATCAAAAACAATGCTTTTTTTTACTTTAAAAATTAACCTACTTTTTTTCATACTTTGTTAACTCACTCTGGTATTAAAATTTCGTATTCTCACTTCAAAACATATCAAAAACAATGCTTTTTTTTACTTTAAAAATTAACCTACTTTTTTTCATACTTTGTTAACTCACTCTGGTATTAAAATTTCGTATTCTCACTTCAAAACATATCAAAAACAATGCTTTTTTTTACTTTAATAATTAACCTACTTTTTTTCATACTTTGTTAACTCACTCTGGTATTAAAATTTCGTATTCTCACTTCAAAACATATCAAAAACAATGCTTTTTTTTACTTTAAAAATTACAATAATATTTTTCATACTTTGTTAACTCACTCTGGTATTAAAATTTCGTATTCTCACTTCAAAACATATCAAAAACAATGCTTTTTTTTACTTTAAAAATTAACCTACTTTTTTTCATACTTTGTTAACTCACTCTGGTATTAAAATTTCGTATTCTCACTTCAAAACATATCAAAAACAATGCTTTTTTTTACTTTAAAAATTAACCTACTTTTTTTCATACTTTGTTAACTCACTCTGGTATTAAAATTTCGTATTCTCACTTCAAAACATATCAAAAACAATGCTTTTTTTTACTTTAAAAATTACAATAATATTTTTCATACTTTGTTAACTCACTCTGGTATTAAAATTTCGTATTCTCACTTCAAAACATATCAAAAACAATGCTTTTTTTTACTTTAAAAATTAACCTACTTTTTTTCATACTTTGTTAACTCACTCTGGTATTAAAATTTCGTATTCTCACTTCAAAACATATCAAAAACAATGCTTTTTTTTACTTTAAAAATTACAATAATATTTTTCATACTTTGTTAACTCACTCTGGTATTAAAATTTCGTATTCTCACTTCAAAACATATCAAAAACAATGCTTTTTTTTACTTTAAAAATTAACCTACTTTTTTTCATACTTTGTTAACTCACTCTGGTATTAAAATTTCGTATTCTCACTTCAAAACATATCAAAAACAATGCTTTTTTTTACTTTAAAAATTAACCTACTTTTTTTCATACTTTGTTAACTCACT